>LBNU01027239.1:85329-115205 GCA_014162995.1 Artemisia annua | reverse complement strand
CGGTCATGTCGGACATTGAAATTGTATAAAGACTGTTTCCATGTGTGCCTGACATAAGATCATTTCCTTGTAAATCACGAACAAAATAAGTTTTCTCCCTGAATGCAACTTCCAGATCACCATCACAAAATTGACCGACTGAGAACAGATTGTGACCGAGGCCTTCAACATAATAAACACGACTAATTTCGATATTCCCATTGACATAGTCCCCATACCCCATAATTGCAGCGAAATGATCATTCCCGAATCTGACAGTAACAATGAACTTTGAGACAAAGTTTCTTAACAGTTTGAGATTGCCCGTCATGTGTCGGGAGCATCCGCTATCAACAATCCAGAGAACAATTTGCACCACCTGCATCACACAAAAGAGACGACGATGGTACAATGGTAAGGGTGGAACCCAAAGAAGTTGTGGGTTCCGTTGGGTTAGAGGCACACATATTAACAATTTTAGGAATCCATTTAAAGTTATGTGTCCTTTGTAACCAACGTTGCCAATTCCAGCTGGATTTTGCTTTCTTCTTAGTGAATTCGCTAAGTGATGGCATGTTCCTAGAATTATTGTTCGCAACTACCGGGGTGAATACATCATCCATAGAAACTACACAAGGCATAAGTCCTAGCACAGATTTTGAAGCATTAGTGGGCCTAGATTTTCTGCCTGATGTACATTTCTTAAAACGAGATAAAAGAGAATTTGCAACACACTTAGAATGATCACCAGACAATACTTTTACGACAAAACACACATGAAGCATTAACATTCAAAGCATTTAAAGGTTCATCATTTGTTACACTAAGATTAGGATTATAACGGCCAGATCAGAATCTAAATCTAGTGCATGATAAGTTTTATTCATAGTCCTAGGGTGTTCTTCTAATTCAGAGGCTTCTAGTGTCTCTCTTCTACGTTGCAAAATCCTATTCTTCCTTTTCATACGTTTACGCTTGGATCTGCTAACGCTAGGAGTGGCAACTATTCCTGTAGAAGTGGAAGGATCCAAATTAGACTTCTAAGTGTGTTGTTCTACATTGGTTATGTCCAATGAGTACATTCCTGGTGCAACTACTTTAGTGTTGACAGATTTTCCTTTTTCAAGTTCACATATTTTCTCTTTCAACTCAATGATAATGTGCTTTTTATCTTGAATTTCACTATCGAGCTTTCTGTTTGAATAGAGATAGTTATCTCGACTCTTTTGCCAATAGTCTGTAACTTCTTGCAATTCTGCAATTTCCTTTTCATATTTTGAAATTTGACTTTTTAATTCCTTATTTTCTTTTGAAAAGATGTGGAGGTGTGAAGACTTTGCAGTGTTAGTTCGAAACCAAGACTTTGGTTTTGACACCATTCAAGCTTTTTGTTGAGTTGTAAAATCTCATTGGAAAGTTTGTTTTGCACATCATCATTGTGTTGTCGGAGGTTCATGTTTTCATCTTTTAATGTCTCAATTTGTTTAGACAACAATTCAATATCATCGTAGTGATCATCAACAAGCATTGAAGTACTAGATTCATAAAGAGAATTCATAACCACAGATATTATATCAGCACTAAGAACATGTTCCAAGAGTCGATCAGCTTCTTTTTGTAAAAATTAATTTTGACGTTTTTGCTTTAAAATTGCTCGTTCAGTTTCTTGAAAAACATTCATCAGATGAGACTTCTTTTTGAAGTTCCTGTTCCCAACGGTTAGCACATAGACGCAAGTGTTGAACAAGAGGTAAAAACTGTTTTTGAAACACTTCTCTTTTTTCTCTCTCATGAGGAGTGGTAATAGAAAAAACCGTTATTTGAGAGTTGCGTTCTATTGCTTGATCTAAAAGTTCAATATCTTCCTTGAACGTGTCAAAATACCAGAGTACACGACAACGAGTGGGAAGATGTTGAAGTTTTTCATTGTTTGGTAAAGGACCATTAATTTGCACCACTGGTTTAACAGGAACTACGGGAGAAGTAACCTCTTGAGGTTTGATAATGTACCATGGTTGTTCAGATTTCTCTTTTTGAGAAGTAAAAATCTCGGTTATAGCAGGTATTTTAGAGTAATCAAAAGGTATGTTATTGTTAGGACCTAAGTTTATGGTCCTAACACATAAATGGAACGACATTTACGGGATTACATTAGTTATCCTATTTAGCCAAAACATAAGGACTTGTTACGTAATATTCCAATAGTTGTTATGTGTTAGGCTATATTAAGCCTCCTAGACTTCACTAGGAGGGTGAGACTTTGTGTATTTTCCCTTTCACTTTCATTATCAATAAAACACCTAGCTTCCCTTCTCTCTCTATACTTTCTCTCACTAACCATGGAGGTCATCTTCTTCCATGTTACCCGACCTCCCAAATCCATAAATCAACAATAAAACTACGATCTAACAAGTGGTATCAGAGCCAAGGTTATTATTTTGGTTGATTTGTGGTCGAATCTTATCAAAAGTTGCAATCTTTAAACTATTTTACCCCTATCTTTTGGATATTAAACTTTTTATATTCTCACTGGTAACAGTTTTATAAAGTTTTTTATCTAAGTGGTCAAAAGTTGTAAACATTTGTTTCCTGTGTTACATATGTGGCTCATGCGTCGTACATCCATGTTATCTGTTTCTTTTGGAATACAATTTTTATGACTTTTGAACCATACCGTGAAGATTTTTATGGTCAATAAGTTGGTCAAAACTCACTGGAAACTGCATAATGAAGCTGGTCGGAACTTTAAGTCGGAAAAATCATCGGAAACTGGATAAACTCACCGGAATCCAATCGGAATCTCTTGTATAAGAGATTCTCGATAAGTACTGTTTTTCGAGAAAACTAAACCCTATATTATCGAAATAATTTTCTCGATATCCAGGATCTCAAAAACCAAGTTCTCGAAAGCTCAGTTTCTCGATAAGTTGAAAGTTTCTCGATAAACTTTCTCGATAAAATTTTCTCGATAAGTAGAAAATTTTCGAAATCTTTTTGAATGAAAAACTATCGAGAACTTTTAAAGAAGAGGAGATGAAGCAGAAACAAGACCAAAACCAAATACCAAACAAACTCTATGATGACTTCAGTTTTCAACATCACAAGTCCATGACAAAAACCGACAAGAAAAATTAAAATGGGTCTGTGAACGAAGCCACAACCATAGCCACTACCAATACTAATCCAACACAACCAAATACATAAATCCTATCCCATCAGACACAACAGCATACTACAAACAATTATCCTAGCTCCTAACATCTCTCGCCAACATCAACAACAAATCGACACAAGAATCTCAGTTCTCTTTCGTGTTCCTCAGAATGATTCAAGATCTTTACAAGACCGAACACACGAAATGAAATCATCACAGATCCATATTTGAAGTTTTACTTCAATTTATATCCGAACTGTAAGAAAAGAAACATAACTACAAAGTCATTTTCTTTTCTTGATTCGTTCATTGACCAAGACCAAAAGGACAACACATACAAAACTTACCTGAGACCCTACATCGGACCTTGAAGCCTTTACACATCGTCCAGAGTTGATAATGAGCAACAAATGAAAAGAAGAGGGTCAAGGAATTGTTGTGTTTGTGTTTGTGATAATCGTTTATAAAGGTATTATGTTCGGGTTGTTGATGATTGGGTGATGAGCTGAGATTAGAGTGTAGATCGAGTGGTGTTTGTGAGAAGTTAGATAAAGATCTAACTTTTACAGATATATCTTGAATGAGTTTAGGTGAGAGGTGATGAGTAGTGATGGGGGCGGATAAGAATGATGTGAGATTAGGTTTAGGGTAAAACGTGAGTTGTGTGTGGTTATAAGTTTATAAGTGATGTTGTTTGGATCGGGTTTAAAGATTGCACCGGTGTATTTCAACTGAAGTTGGGCTAGCACACGAAAATGTATTGGGCTTGTGTGGTTTGGTTGCTACGAGGACTTGGGCTGAAATGGTTACTGAATCCAAATATAATTAACATATTGGGCTCAAAATTTATGATCAAATGTATCTTAAATACATTGTGTTAATTTCTTGGTACAATATTTGGTAACAAGAGTGGTAAGTTTGGTTGATACAAATTTTCACGGGGATACGGATACATCTTTGACAAGATCGGGAAATCATTATAAAGTTCAATTAAACCGTCAAAAGGCTTGAATTGAGCATTTAACCGCAAGATGTGACTACGGCGATAATTCTTTATTACTTAATTGAGATTGAAGTAGAATTTCACGGGTGCGTGTACTTAGTATCTCAAGATATCGGGGTTGGTTGGATGAAGATTGTTCGAGATCCTTATTTGAGCTTTTAACCTTTATAATGACAAAGACTTGAGTTGTCTAGTTATACATGATGTTTGGGGGTTCTGCGTGTATAGCTATCACTTGAAGGAGTTACGTTGTAGTGCTCAGTGTCACACAAAGTTGTGGATACTCAAGAGGTGATGTACATCTAATACTTGATGGTGCTAGAGTATAGAGTACTTAGGGATTCGATGGTGGACGAACTTTCTACGCCGCTCTTAGTCATACATTAGTGCAAGTTTAAGTCACAAGTTCGGGCTATTTTACTTCGCTCTCAAGATCATAATATTGGGTTTTCTCCATCAGTAGTCACTACAAAAAGCCGTCCGAACGATAATGGGGTCGGTAAAGAGTTGGTTGAGAGAAGTATAAAAGAGTAGAGATGTTTATCAGCAGTTGATTCTCATGGGGCTAATTATGGTACTTCACACCTGTTTGGTTAATTGGACATATGGGGTTACGCTGCCTCCGATTCTCATCGTTAACATAGTGTGTATGCTTCTGATGTAGAGTTTCTAGCTAGTAAGCTTCGAACCACTAGGGATCGTTGTCCCAACGAGCGGTGAAATTGATCTCGTCACTCAAGTCGTGAGTTATGTGTGATGAATAAGGTTTAGAAAGAAGTTTTGGTTTTAATTATACTACAACGACAATTTAAAGTGAAGCAAAGCGGTAAAATGACATGAATTAAGAAAACAAGTAAGTTGCATGTAATAAAAGCGCGATAAGAAAGCGGTAAATGAAAGCGGTAAATAATGAAAACGGTAAATGAATTTAAAAGACAATGTGTTTGCAAAGCGACGCGAATTAGCTTGTTAAGCTTGAGGTAAAAGTTTGTAACGAGTTATTATCCTTTCTCGAGATTAGTTGTCAATTAATCTTTTGAAAAGACATTAACTCAAGACGGGTGAATTAATCATTCAAAGGTTGTCGGTCTTCGAATAATTGATTCACAAGTCTAAGTAATCTTTCGATTACTTATCACAAACGTTTAAGCTCTTGCTTAACTCACGAACTCGAGCTACTAAGCAAACACGATTTAAAACTACTCTTGACTCATATTAAAAGTTTAAAGCGAAAAGAAATTAAAAGACTTGTAAAACATTTAAAGTAATAAAAGTTTAAACTAAAAATGAAAAGACGCAAGACTAAATAAGAAAAACGACACTAAAAAGGTTAAAGAAATTCGACAGCATAGTTAGATTTAGAAAAATAAAACCTCACTCGAAGAACGATGAGGTGAAATAAAAGTCTATGCTCGACTGGAAAGAAAAGATAGAAAATAGAAAGAACTCTGAAAAAAACAACTCGCAAACAGGAACCTTGCTCGCAAAATATGACCATACTGCGAACCTTACCTGCTCGCAAATATGAACCCGTATTCGCCAAATGTTCAGGTCTCATAACTCGCAAGAGTTTAAGAGGGGGGGGCTTACTCGCAATAACTTACTCGCAAGGGCAGGCATACTCGCAAGACCAATCCCATACTCGCAATTTCAACATACTCGCAAACCAATTCTACTCGCAAAAGAAATAAATGTTCATATTCGAATACCTATATTTTTAGAAATATACTGATAAAAACATGCAAAAAATCAAAAAACTATTTAACGTAAAATAAGCTTAAAGTCTAGAAAAAACTAATGTCTACTTCGTTAATAAGCACTCTAGAGATCCAAAAAGAAGCTTTTCAAGCTTTACGAGCTTTAAAAAGTCAATCCATTTTAGCTAACTTGGAGACAAACTTTTTAACATAAAGAAGAAAATAAGTAAAGAAACTTTATGAAAACTATGTATAAATAACGCTAGAATATAACGTAACACCAAGCTTTTACAAGCTACCAAAAACCAAAAATAAGCTTCGAGTCATATTCATAAGCACAAAATCTCTTTTCATGCAAATGGTGGTGCAAGACTTATGTGACTTATTAAGGATCAAAGGAAGTAAAAGAAGCTAGAATAAGATCAAAAGCATAAGAGAAGATTGAAAATTAAGCAAAGAAATAAGCAAGTAAAAGCTTAAAGACATCAAAGAAAAGGTGCATTAAGAAAGATTACATATGAAAATAAGTACACTAATTATCCTACTCCTAAGAGAACCAACTCTCTAAATCTAACCGACCTCCAAAATGAGTAGGTGATCTTAATTTATAGGCCAAGAGCTTGTGATGGTTTCACAACTGTTGCACATTAAACCCCTTGACCTTTACAATTCGATGAACTAGAACACTAAAACTTTGTTACACTATTAAACGTTCTAAAATATCAAACGTAACCTCGGTAACTTGAGATTGATTGACTCGTATTTCAAAGGTTTCAAAGATGTAAAACGTTCACTTGCTCAATTTTGGAAAGCTTTCTTATCATTGAATATCTTCGGACTTTGATTAAGTGTTTCTTCCTATCTTTTTGAGCTTTTAAGAAATAACTTGTCGACTTGGGTTTCCTTGAGTAGATATCATCATTGACTCGGCTTTGTGACACTTTTCCACTTCTCGTGCATCTTTTTAGGCTTTTTAGTTGCTTTTTGTGATTTTTGTAATATCCATTACCTGCACAGTCATAAAACAAAAAACACTAATATCTTGCGGTTTAACGTTAGTTTTGGTCTATTCTACACTTAAACTAAGGTCAAAGATATGTGTAATTAGCAATATCAGTTTCCTGATTTCGAAGAAACATCGTGGGGGAAGATAGAGAGGGTGTTCTCTGAGGTTGCTTGACTTCTTTGCGAAAACCCTCTTCTTTCACGAGTTTTTGCAAACAGGGGGAAGAAATGAGACGGTCAGTGGTTCAAACGTCTTACTTTGGTGTAATCGTCTCAACTTTCACGGGTTACCCAAAATGTGCCAAAAAACAAACTAAATAAACCAAAGTATATTAATCTTTTTGTTAATAAACATCAAAATAATATAATTATTTGTATAATAATTATTAATAAATAAATTATTATTATTTATTATTTATTATTATTATATAATAATTATTAATAATATAATTATTATTAACTAAATAATTATTTTTGTTGATGTTTATTAATATAATTATTTTTGTCATTTTTTTGTGGTTTATTTAGTATTAAATTTTTGTAAACATTTTTGGAACCAGAATGTGCCAAATCGTAACAATCAATTCAACCAAAATCAAAATCGTGTTAACAATGGTTTTCAAAATCCGGGAAATTTTAATCAAGGACAAAATCGTGAAAATTTTCAACATCAAGGAAATAACCAAGGCCCGATTCAAGGGAATTCTCAAAATGTTAATCATGGAAATTTTCAAAATTATAATCAAGGTTTTCATCAAAACAATCGAGGACAAAATTTCAATAATCAAAATCAAGCTTTGAATCAAAACCAAACGTCCTCGGAAGAAATGCTCAAGCAATTTATGCAAAAACAAGAGGAAATAAATAAAATGATGCTTAATCAAATGGCCGAACTTAAGAAGTCTTTAAATGATCGACCCTCGGGCTCGGGAACTACGTCTCTTCCAAGCAACACGATCGCTAACCCGAGGGCGATGTTAAGGCGATCACGACAAGAAGTGGTGTTTCATATAAGGGACCCACGGTTCGGACTAACTCGTCCTCTTCTTTTCCTCCTAAGGTGGTCGACTGTGAAACCGAGGTGACAACGGATACGGAACTTCCTATTAATAATGGAAGGACCGAAGACATCCAACCTCCAGTTGTCCACACGTCTAAAGAAAATGAAAATGTGTCTAAAGGAAAGGAAAAAGTCACTTTTGAACAAGATGAACCAATTAAAACTAGACTTCCTTACCCTTCTCGTCTAAATGATCAAAAGCACCGCGAGAAAACAAACCATCAAATGGAAAAGTTTTATCAAATATTTCAAAATCTTCGTTTTGATTTAAGTCTCGCGGATGCCGTTGTTTTAATGCCAAAATTTGCATCAATAATTAAAAGTTTGTCGAATAATAAAGAAAAGTTATTTGAAATGGCTAAAACACCTTTGAATGAGAATTGCTCGGCTGTGTTACTTAAGAAGCTTCCCGAAAAGCTAGGAGATCCCGGCAAATTCTTAATTCCGTGTAACTTTCCGGGTATGGGTCAATGCTTCGCCTTGGCCGATCTTGGTGCTAGCATTAGCCTTATGCCAAAATCGATGTGGAAGAAATTATCTCTTCCTGATCCTACTCCCACGTGCATGACCCTCGAGCACGCTGATCGCTCTACTTCTCGTCCTATCGGGATAGCCGAGGATGTCATCGTCAGTGTTGGAAAGTTCCATTTTCCCGCCGATTTTGTAATTGTTGATTTTGATGCTGATCCAAGGGTTCCTCTCATTCTCGGGTGAGGTTTCCTAAAGACCAGTCACGCTTTGATTGATGTGTACGAAGAAGAGATTACTTTGCGCGACGGAAGTGAAGCCATCATGTTTAATTTGGATCAAACGGCGAGATACTCCTCCACCGATAAATGTGCGTCCGTTAACCAAATCGATGTTATTGATGAAGTTTCAGAGGAGTATTCTCAAGAGCTACTCGGTTTTTCTCATGATACTTCTAGTGGCAATCCCACTTCTTCCTCTTCTTTCCCCATTAATGATTCTTCCTCTTCTTTTCTCGATGATAATTCTTCTTTTTCTACCCCTACTGATGATTCTTCTTCTTCTTCACTTGATATTTCTTCTATACCAATCCTTTCCGATCTTTCCCCTTCCCTTACTCCATTTGAGGGAAGTGATTTCATCTTGGAAGAGATCGAGACTTGTCTTTCTGCTGAATCAGTTTCACCAGAAATTGATCAATCTGATATCGATGTCGAGGGAGATATTCTTTTGCTTGAAAAACTTTTGAATGAAGATCCATTTTCGCCTCTCCCTCCAAAAGACATCTATGTTGAAGAAGTTAAGCAAATTGAGCCGTCTAACGAAAATCCTCCGGAGCCCGAGCTCCAGGATTTACCTCCTCATCTTTAGTACGCTTTCTTGGAAGGGACCGACAAACTTCCCGTTATTATTTCTAAACACCTTCCAAATGAGGAGAAGAACCGTCTCGTTGATGTGCTTAAGAAGCATAAGAATGCCATCGCTTGGCGTATTTCCGACATAAAGGGCATAGATCCTCGTTTTTGCACTCATAAGATTTTACTTGAAAATGATTCTAAGCCGTCCATCCAACAACAACGACTAGTTAACCCAAAGATCCACGAAGTGATCAAAAATGAAGTTATCAAATTACTCGACGCTGGGTTGATTTACCCCATTTCCGATAGCTCATGGGTTAGCCCGGTCCATTGTGTTCTTAAAAAAGGCGGTGTGACCGTTGTTACTAATGATGATAACGAGCTTATTCCCACACGTCTCATCACGGGATGGAGAGTGTGTATTGATTATCGAAAGCTTAATGAAGCGACTCGTAAGGACCATTTCCCACATCCTTTCATGGATCAAATGCTAGAACGTCTAGCGGGAAATGAGTTCTATTGTTTTCTTGATGGTTTTTCCGGATACTTTCAAATACCCATCGACCCTTCCGATCAAGAAAAGACCACATTCACTTGCCCTTATGGGACGTTTGCTTATCGACGTATGCCCTTTGGCTTATGTAATGCTCCAGGCACGTTCCAAAGGTGCATGATGGCCATTTTCCAAGAGATGATCGGGAAGTCTATGGAAGTATTCATGGATGACTTCTCGGTCTATGGAAATTCTTTTACCACTTGCCTCTCCCATTTAGAAAAAATGCTAAAACGGTGCGAAGACACCAACTTGGTTTTAAATTAGGAGAAATGCCATTTCATGGTTAAAGAGGGTATAGTCCTCGGCCATAAGATTTCCAAAGCCGGGATTGAGGTAGATAGAGCTAAAGTCGATGTGATCGCAAAATTACCTCATCCCACGACCGTTAAGGGAATCCGAAGTTTCCTCGGTCATGCCGGCTTCTATAGACGATTTATACAAGACTTTTCCAAGATAGCCCGACCTTTGACCCACCTTCTTGAAAAAGACGCCCCGTTCTTCTTCTAAAATGAATGTGTTGAAGCATTTAATATCCTTAAGAAGAAGTTAACGGAGGCTCCGATCTTAGTTGCCCCCGATTGGGACTTGCCTTTTGAGCTTATGTGTGATGCTAGCGATTATGCTATCGGGGCGGTCCTGGGGCAACGAAAGACTAAGTATTTTCAACCGATACACTATGCAAGTAAGACAATGACCGACGCTCAATATCATTATACAACTACCGAAAAAGAGATGTTAGCCGTCATTTATGCCTTTGAAAAGTTTCGACCTTACCTTCTTTTGAAAAAATGCATAGTGTATACAGATCATTTGGCCTTAAATACCTAATGGAAAGCAAGAAGCTAAGCCAAGATTGATGCGGTGGGTTCTCCTTCTTCAAGAATTCAATGTCGAAATTCGTGACAAGAAAGGAGCGGAGAACCTAGCCGCTGACCATTTGTCTAGACTCGAAAATCCCCATCAAAGTGATCTCGAGAAAAAGGAAATCACCGAGACATTTCTTCTCAAGACACTTGGGAGTTTATCACATGACCAAAGTACCCCATGGTTCGCCGATTTTGCGAATTACCATGCGGGGAATTTCATTCGAAAAGGGATGTCGTCCCAACAAAGGAAATTTTTTTTAAGGACGTTAAGCACTATTATTGGGACGATCCCTATTTGTTTAAAGTTTGTGCCGACCAAATCATACGGCGGTGTGTACATGGAAAGGAAGCCGATGACATACTTATGGCATGCCACAGTGGACCCACGGGGGGACATCATGGTGCCAACTACACCGCCAAGAAAGTTTTTGATTCCGGCTTCTATTGGCCGACGATATACCGGGATGCGCAAGACTTGGTGAAGTCTTGTGATTCTTGCCAGCGTCAAGGAAAAATCTCTCAAAAAGATGAAATGCCTCAAAATTCTATTCAAGTATGTGAGATCTTTGACGTCTGGGGTATTGATTTTATGGGTCCATTCCCGTCTTCGAGAGGGAATAAGTATATACTCGTGGCCGTCGATTACTTGTCTAAATGGGTGGAAGCGAAGGCGCTCCCTACCAACGACGCCCGAGTTGTGGTTAAGTTTTTGAAGAGTTTGTTTGCCCGATTCGGGACACCTCGCGCTATTATTAGTGATCGCGGTACTCATTTTTGTAATGACCAATTTGCCAAAGTTATGCTTAAGTATGGAGTCACCCATCGCCTTAGTACCGCGTATCATCCGCAAACGAGCGGTCAAGTTGAGGTGTCCAATCGTGGTCTTAAAAGGATTTTAGAATGGACCATAGGAGAGAATCGTGCCTCATGGACCGATAAGTTAGATGATGCTTTGTGGGCCGTCCGTACCGCTTACAAAACCACCATCGGGTGTTTTCCTTATAAGTTGGTTTACGGGAAGGTTTGTCAATTGCCCATTGAATTAGAACATAAGGCCTATTGGGCCTTGAAGCATGCTAATTTTGACCTTCAAACCGCGGGTGATCATCGTAAAGTGCAATTGAATGAATTGGCCGAGTTACGTGATCAAGCCTACGAGAATTCTTTGATCTACAAAGAGAAAACGAAAAGGATTCATGATGCTAAGATTAAAAACCGTGAATTCAATGTTGGAGATCAAGTCCTTCTTTTTAACTCTAGATTGAAGATTTTCTCGGGCAAGCTTAAAACCCGTTGGTCAGGACCGTTTACCGTTACCCAAGTTTTCCCTTATGGTACCATCGTGTTAGCTCAACCCGATGGCCCCAACTTTAAGGTGAACGGTCATCGACTTAAACATTACTTCGGAGGGGACAAAACACCCAATGGTGTCCTTAATCTCCAAACTCTCCCCAAGGACGACTGAATTCGGGGATCGAGTCAAGCTATGTGACTCGGTAATCAAAAACAAGCGCTTCGTGGGAGGCACCCCATGCTTATCCATCTATCTTTTTTATTTCTAATAAAATAACGTGAGGGGGGCGACCTCTTCCATTCTCGTGGTTTTCGTGGTTGTTTGTGATTGTCCAGGATCGTCCCGAATTATGATTACTCTCGTGCTCGTGGTTTTGTCATTCTCTCCACTCGAGTATCATTCTTCGTTGCTTATGGATCCATATTATATATCCTACAATCTTATCGACTAACGTTTATCTATTTGGCATAATTAATAAATGGCCTTAGATTTTACGTAGGATTACGATTACCTTTGAAACATTGAGGACAATGTTTACCTTTAGTCTAGGGGGGTGGATCTTCGATTTGACTTTTGCCTTGCACTTTCATTTAGCCGTTTACTCTCGCAACCCCGTTTTCCTAAAAAATCGAAAAAATTGAAAAATTTTGAAAAATTTCAAAGAAAAAATGATGAAAATGAAGTGAAAAAGCACAAAAAAATGTGAAAAAGCTGAAAAAATACAAAAATATAATAAGAGTTTTGACACCTTGTTGACTTTCCAGCTGGCGAGAGTAGGAATAAAATTTTGACTTGATCCGGGCGTGTTGAGCCCTAGCTTGTTCCCTTAACCAATGCTAATCATAAAATCTTTTGCTAGTCTTGTACACAAGGAGCTACTCTTTTGTCGGCTCCCGTACTTGACTTTTAATATGCATGGCTTGAAGAGCTTTCGCTAGTCTCTTACACTAGGAGCTAACGCGAATTCTTTCTAAGATTTTGCAAGTTCCCGTATTTGACTTTATATATGCGTGGCTTGATTATCGGCTAAGCATCCGCGGATTTCATTATGTGAGATTTTCAAAATGCGGAGAACGAGAGATGATAGAGTTTATTTAGAAGTTAGATGCTAAGCGTGGAGTAGTTGGTTCTCTTTAGAGCTTATCGTAGGTACTTGTGGCTTTTTGCTTCCACCAACTTGTTTCACCTCATATATTGTGTTAAAATAATTTAAGATGTTACGTTTTGGCGAAATTTAGTTTTTTATCGTCTTAAGAGAATCTTTGCTTTAAAAATTGGGTACACATCAAGGATACACGCCATATTGAGTTGTATTGTATTGTATTACCTTCTACGTATGTGGTTTCGGAGCTACCCTTTAAAGCCCGGTATTCGTTAGAGCTAAGGTGCTTTAAGACTTCGGATTGAGATCGGACCTTGGATCCTACTTCTAAAGGCGGTAGGTCTTGGATTTAAACCGTGAAGGTTCGGGGTCGAGAAGTTACTAAGGCAAGAGAAAAGTAAAAAAAAAAAGTTATGAATAAGTATGGATTGATTAGTGCTATTGTTGTAAGACAAAAGTTGTTGGCGCGTGATGTGCATGTGGACGGTTCTGAACCGGGCGCATGACGTGCACGTGAAAGTACTCCGCAACTAATGTCTTTGATTATGTATGAGTTCGATTCATTGATATATATGTTAGTTTGTATCCTAAATTCCTTGATGTGGACCTCATTTTTAAGGCAACGATTCTTAAGAGAAGAATGAAAACTACTTAGCGTCTTAATTTAGTATCTTTATCGGACTAATAATTATGAAAACGAGATGTTTATGAAGAAATTCATTTCTCTCACAAAAATAAAATAAGTAGATACAAAAACAGGAAAATGGGAGCTAGAAGTTATTGCACAAGTAACTACCATGAGTAGCGTTAGCATCTAACTTGTAAGTAAGCTGTGATCTCGTTTTTAAGCTCAGTTTGGGGACTTGTAAAAAATCAAGGATGACGAACTTTATCCGTATGGTCACGTCTCTATGAGATGTGTTTTTACTTTTTGACCCTAAACGTAATTGCATGATAATGAAAGTCAACATACCGTCACGAGAATAAAGTATGAAAAATATAAAAATACAAAAATATTAGTGTAAAGTTAGTACTTTAAATAAAATGGATAAATGGGGCGTTTTAGGGAATAAATGATGTGGAAATCTCTTTTGAATGTTCTTGCTACTTTTCAAAGTTAGTAAAAAGAGTTTCTAAATTATTTATCTCAAAGGCGTGACATGATTACATTGCGTGAGGACACAGCAATACCTTAGTCTGGGGGATTTTGGTATGTGTTTATACACATACCTTTTATCGACCTAAACCCGACCATATTGAGCAAAAACTAACCCATAAATGCCAAATATTCGTGTTTTTGTGTTTTTGAATGTGCAGGCATGGATTTATAAGAAAAGGACGAAAAATCACAAGAAAATGACAAAACGAGCACGGGATTTGGAAAAGTGTCAAAAGCCGGAGCCGGGAAAGCTAGTGGTCAAAGTCAAGCTCACAGAGTCCATTAAAGTCCTCAAAGTTTCATAAATGGCAAGATTAGCCCTTGAAGTTAAAGTTTGGAGAAAGTACACATTTGGTCCTGCAACTTCAAAGATTGGCAAAAATGGTCTTTTTGAAGAATATTTTGAAGATTTGACAATATTGGCCCCTTATCAATCAAAGAATGCCACAAGATAGCCCTTGGATTACATTATGAAAATTGGCAGCTATGGTCCTTGCATTTTCAGAAGTTACACTTATGGTCCCTTGGTTATTTATTACTACTATCCGGATCCATAGACAAAATAACCCATTTACACCTTAACCCAATAATAACTGAAAACCCAAAACAAATAAATAATCCTTATACCACCCAACCCACTAAACCCAATTATCCTTATAACCCACCTGGCCCAGAACTAATACAAGCCCACAAACCCTTTTACATAAACCCATAACGTACCTCCCACAACCCACGAGTTAAAATAATTATTACGCGCCCTTTACTGTGGATCACCTTCTCCACCATTTACCCTGCCACATCATTTTCACAAAGATCCTTAGTACGAGGTTACTAACTTCTAGAAGCCCTGACACATTATCAGAGATGTCAACATTTATCCTCACATGTGGCAAATTCTAGCTCTCTGATTGGACAAGCATATGTGGAATGAAGATAAGCTCAATCAAATGGCTAAGAGGTGAGTGGGATGACAACATATGGATAGAATCAAGATTTTATGGCTGAGATTCAATCTTCTAGCATCTTCCTAACCCTAGCAACCCTCACCTTGTACTCGGTTATAAAAAGCCCCCTATTTCACCATTTGTAGTGTGTAGGTTTTAGTATAACAAAATGCTGTCAGTTAATTTCTTGATAATGTACTCAGTTTAATTAATAAAAGTTTTTAAGTTTTGATGTTTAAATTCTTGTTTCAGTTACTTTTCTAAAATGTTGTTTTAGTTTAATCCTTGTTAGATTAGCTTGATCTCTGTTTTTAAGTGTTTTCTCTAATCATTTTTATAGATTTTATAAGCTTAAAACTGTTTATCTACTTTTCTTTTATAAAAACACAAACAAAATCAGAAAAATTTATAAAAATCCAAAAATATGTTTGTTTTTCAAAACCAAGCTTGCATCCAAGCTTGTTTTCAGTAGAGTACCAACTCATTTTAGCTTTCTAGCTTTAGTGAGTTTATATTGTAGCTCAAAATAGTGAAAAATTCTCAAAAGTAACTTGGTCAAGAAAAAAGTCAATTGTCTTGGTTATGAAGATGAATCTGATTTTGGTGATAAGTTGAGTTGGAAAGGGAAGGACTCAGCCTATCAAAAGATAGGCTAGAATAGTGAACCCCATCTGTTTGTGCTGAGGGGGAAAACTTTGTAAGTTTCTCTATTTTTTATTTCCTCTAAAGTAGATTTGGCATAAACTGTTAGTTTAGTTGTTCTTCTGCTGGTGTTAGTCTAATATAGCTTTATTTAGTTTGTTTGAGTGTTGGTGATATGCTTTTGATATGTACTAAGTGAGTTTTATGATTAAACTGCCATGTTATAGTTAAACCTGTCATATCTTGTTCTTGTTGTTCTCTTTGTGTTAATAATGTTTAATTAGCTTTTATTGTACACCTAAAACCTGTTTGAAGCTTAAAATCAGTAGCTTTAAGTTTAAAATTTAGGTTTGTAGTGTAATTTGATCTTTAAGGGATTGTTTGGATTAGTAATGTTTTGATTATTCTAGTTGTTAACTTGCTTAGTTATCATTCCACATAGTCTGCATAGGGTAATAGTAACTTAGTTATGATATAAAAATAGTAGGTTTATAAGTAAAAGTAAAAATTTCATTGAATCCTAAGTGTTGACTGCTACAACAGTTACTGTTCATCGGTTATGCTTTGATTTGTTGTCATTTGTGTTTGAGGTTGTGATTTAAGTGATTTAACAAGTTCTAACAACACCTAGTAATATAATTTACCTGTTAAAATTGGATTAAGTCAAACCTAGGTTGCAAAACAAAAAGTCAAATCTGCAACACATTTCTTGTTACCAGACTTTTATTGCTGAACTTTGGGTAAATTAGAGTTCAATTGGGTAGTTAAAATTGGGGCTTTTGTGTTTTTTGAGTTCTATGCTTGGTGGTCTACCTTTTGCCCCCTTAAGTTTTTATAAATTAGCTTATTAAACTGCTTATTTACCTGCTTAAAGCAGGCCTGTTGACTAGTGTTTCTGTCCATTATTTAAAACTGCCTTTGAGCTTATTGTCTGCCATGAGTGCTTATTTGACTGTGTTGAGTTGTTTTGTGCTTATTGATGTTGATAGTACTAATAAAAATTAAAATCAAAATCAAAAATCAATCACAAACCACAAAAACATTAAGCTAGATCAATCAATTATTTTTATAAATTATTATATAAATAATTATTATTTTTATATTATTAATAAATAATTATTTATTATAAATAATAAATGTTTAATAATAATTATAAATAAATGTTTATTATTATTTATAAATAGTTGTTTAATAATTGATTTATTATTAATAATTATTATTTATTAAAAAGACTACATCTCAAGTCCAGTGAGAATGTGAAGCAACCGCTTCGTACCGTTGCCATAATGGAGATCGTGGAAGAGAAAAGATTCAACTACGCTTTTATGAAGGAAATCGTCGTCAAGAGACTAGACGAGAAGAAGTACAAGTTTTGTGAAGCAGACTTCCCAGATTTGAACCTGAATGACATTGAAGACATGTATTTGGAGAAGGTTCAAGGAAAAATGCTTAACTTCCCAAGGAAACTCAATACAACTTCATCGCGTCTCTACTGCTCTACATCAGACGAGTTATAGTTCAAGAAAGGGTGGAAGATCTTCAACTAGGCGTGGAGAGTTATCAGAACACCATCAACCTCACCAAACCTCAGCTCATATTTCCAGGAATTCTAGAGCTATCACAGTATAATCTCGTGCAACAACCATCATTCGGAATCATCTAGCTCAACAAGAAGAATCGACTTCGTCTTATGCGGTTCAATGAAATTCCGAAGTTTTGTGACGAGACACTTCTAAGAGTTCGTGATGGATTGGCAGAAAGGTTAGATGATGAGAAGAAAAGGTTGAAAGAAGGTCGAGAAACAAGGTGGAAAGCTAATGGACGCAGAATGATACGCAACTTTGTCCATACCATTGAAGAGAGGCTGTACCGTCGTCAACAGATTAGAAGGTTGGAAAGCTACATTGGTATTCGTCCTTTATTTCCGGTCTTGACATTTAGACGACCAGATCCACAGTTCACAGTCTTTGATGCATAGCTTACATTCTTCCGGTACCAAAATTTCAATATTTTCATTTATTTGCTTTGATTTGTAATTATTAAGGCTTGTGCACACATAACAGTGTACAACCCGCACTTTGTATTTAAAGGACCCTGTGGTACGCATCAGTGCCACAATCCTAATACAAGGAGCGAAAGCTTCTTACTTTTGAGTAGAATTAACAAACCTTTTCATGATTTCTACAATTCTGCTCAAAAGACAAGTATTACACCTCAATAAGTAATCACTTGTTGAGGGGGAGTACTTGATTTCAAACATCATTCTTAAATCTTAAAGTCTTGTTGATTTCTCCTCATAAGACTCAAAAAGGCATATTTTAATCTAAACGTTTACAAAAACAACATTTGATATGCTATTTTTGAGGGGGAGAAGAAGAAAAGTGATTAAAACATGATGTCAAAAGTCTTATCTTGTGCGAGCTCGACTCAGAATTGACCCACGAATTGACGAAACAACAAATGTTAGTATTCGAAAGGATTTATCCAAGTAGAAAGTACCGTTTTGAGAAACTCTTTTCTAGATGTTTACTTTGACGGGTCTAACTTCCTTTTAGGAATGTTAACAACTTCAAGTTAGTTATTAGGGCTAGTTATCACCTAAAAATTGATAATGCATCCCTTTAACTAAGCAACGTAAACGTGTCCCTCGGGTACATGTCTATTAAGAGTGGATCAATTCAAAAAGTGCCAACTCTTCCCGCATATGCAAATTTCTGAAAACATTCATAAGCATATGTGGAGGGGGAGTCTTTCATAAAAAATCCAAAACCTCAAAGTGTTAACAAAAGTTTTATACTCATAAAACACTTTGAGAGATTTTCAATGATTTGGTTTAAAGGCATCAATAGGATAGTCATGGAGTTACAAGGTGACTAAGGATAGGAAAAACCGTCCTATGATCCGCCTAAACCGGAGGGATCTACCCAAGGACATCACCAATAGTTAGAAATTAGAAGTCCCTAGGTATGATATAACAAAAGGAGAAAAGAATGAAAGGAGAAAGAAGGGGTTGAAGAATTAAAAAGAAAATGAATGAAAAGGGTGAAAAGAAATAGCCCTCTATTTTATAAACCTTAGGTCAGACACCGGGTTCAATTCATATGCTACTGGATGTTGCTAAGGCGACACCGGTATTGAAGATAAAGACGTCATGGACCCAGTGATGCAATGCACCTAAACCTTCTTAGCCACTCAGGCATCTCTCAAAAGATGTTTTTTTCATTCTCACGGGGAACCAGTGTAATCTATCGATCGTCTATTAGAGATGATTGATATTGAAACAGGAGGCCCTTTGCTCCATGCCTCCGCATAGGAAACCAAATGTGCACTTATCGAGTCTAGAGCCACGAGATAACATAAAAGATCTCTTAGGAACACAAAATACTTCTACACTAAGTGTCTTGCATCATTGGACACTAAGTGTAAATTATCGAGTCCTTCGTAGATCTTAGCAATCTGCCTTGAACGTTTATGAGGGATTTACTTAGGTATTTCTCGAATGATTGAACGGAAATCCTGCCAAGGTCAACATCAAACAGCCCTGACAGCAGGTCACTTCGGTGATTCCTTGTGGATTACGCTTAGTGTGTTCGATGGTTTCAAACGGTCTACAGTCGTGGGGTGATCTCCAGCGACTCACCTAATCGTGGGTGTGCGTATGCATGTCTGTGTAAGCCCTCTAGGGGGTATCCGATTAGGAACGGCCTTGGTAAGGATTAGAAGGAGTCTTCACACTATGCTGTTGATGAATTCTAACTCCAAACCTGTAAGTACCGGATGTTTTATTGCTAACTGTTTCACTGCAAGTACAACCACAATCCTGAACACCAGCTTCCACATGCTCATACTTACATCTCAACAAACATCAAAGCTCTCTTGAAAGATTGAAGCAGCACAAACATCAAAGATAGATTCCATGCCAAAAGTATCTACAAAGTGATAAAGACAAACGATCCAAAGCAAAACACTGTCTAAAGAAGGATTCTACGTCAACACAAAGAATCTTCAAGAATGGAAAGAGAGCCTCACACAAATGAAAGCTTCAAATGTCAAAGGTGTATGAGCATGTCGGAATGATGCAGATCCACTGGAATCTAAGAGAGTGACGAATGGCAGAGTACTACATCATGTGATCACTATCTCATAAGCAACCTCTTGACTCTATTATATTTTGGTTATTTGTATGTTCGGGATTGATGTTCTTCATAGGGAATAGTGGTCGTTTTGTGAAAGTCTTCTTCTAATATATGGTCTTGTGTGTATATGTGTTGTTATGATTTTTTATTATTTATGTTAGCATTTATAATCTCGTGTTTGGAAGAAGCGGTTTTAAGTGGTTTAATCAACTAACCCAAGGTTATCTTTATGCAATTATTATATATATATATTATTTAATTATCTTACTATGTGGTGTTGAAAACAATATGTTATGTAATTATTTGTCTTGTTTCATTACTCCTAATACTTTTATCTGTTAATTGGATTTGTAATGTTTACTCTGTGTGGGTGTATAATTGGTGTTTCTTTTAACTCATTGTGTTGCATACATATCTCCCCTATATGAGTCTTTATCCTTCTCTTGTCCATCTCATCTTGGCACAACCTTATTATTGGTTATGTATTACAGTGGTCTATGTCTGTTAAATAATATACCTTAATTGTCTTGTATGCCCACTACATGTTTCTATTGTCTGTCTATCTGTTTTACCATTTTATAGAGGTTGGCCAGTTTTCTGGAGCTAACATCGATGAAACGAATCATCCCCAATATTAAACAAAATACTATCTCTATCTCTTAATATTTCTCTTATTATTTATATTTTTTAATATGTTAGGTTTCATTAGATCTAAGCAAACCACTTTAGAGAATTTGCTACTTCATGAATTGAAAGACAAGCTNAACAAACATCAAAGCTCTCTTGAAAGATTGAAGCAGCACAAACATCAAAGATAGATTCCATGCCAAAAGTATCTACAAAGTGATAAAGACAAACGATCCAAAGCAAAACACTGTCTAAAGAAGGATTCTACGTCAACACAAAGAATCTTCAAGAATGGAAAGAGAGCCTCACACAAATGAAAGCTTCAAATGTCAAAGGTGTATGAGCATGTCGGAATGATGCAGATCCACTGGAATCTAAGAGAGTGACGAATGGCAGAGTACTACATCATGTGATCACTATCTCATAAGCAACCTCAAAGAACACCCATTCTATACTTGTTGGATCGTAGTTTTATGTTGTTTTATGGATTCGGGAGGTCGGGTAACATGGAAGAAGAATGACCTCCATGGTTAGTGAGAGAAAGTAAGAGAGAGAGAAAGGAAACTAGGTGTTTTATGATAATGAAAGTGAAAGGAAAATACACAAAGTCTCACCCTCCTAGTGAAAGTCTAGGAGGGCTAATATAGCCTAACACATAACAACTATTGGAATATTACGTAACAAGTCCTTGTGTTTTGGCTAAATAGGATAACTAATGTAATCCCGTAAATGTCGTTCCATTTACGTGTTAGGACCATAAACTTAGGTCCTAACAATCTTCCCCCAATGGGGCGGACATAAGGATTACTTTACAACATTTCCTACAAGTAACAAATACAAATAAGAAAAGGTTATCATCGGCTCTTCAAGTGCTGAGGATGACTGCAGTTGACGCTCTTTGCCTTCATCTAGTACCTCGGCTTGAGAACTTTTTCTTCACTTTGTAGGCAAATGATGTAATATGCATGAAATGGATTACCTTCCCCCAATGCTCTTCATACACTTCTTTTTGGCAAAGTTTCTGAATCGGCTTCCTCCCAACTGACAACCGTCTTCAGCAGATTCGAAACTTTGATGTAGTAAACAAGTCTTATAACTTTTGAAGTTTGAGTACTTGATGCGTGGTTTGTGATCTTACAACAGGTTTTACCTCTCGAGGGATCTCAAGAGGCTTACAACCCACCAGGCAGTGTACTTGACCGATGTAGTATAGGATAGTGGTAAGTACGGGGATTGATCGTTCTCTCACAGGGAATAGTGTTCATTAGGATAGAAAAGCTACTCTAATAGGTCTAAGGGAGCAAGATAGATAGACAACCAACACATAGACATATTGATTGAATTAAAGTGAAGAATTATCTTTAATTAAGCACTAGGGTTCCTAGGGTTGGAAACCCTAAAAGTCACAGAAAATTCATCTTTAGGGTTTGCCCTAAAAGTTCTCCACAAAGTTCCACACATAATGAATAAAAATTAGAAAACTATATTTAGATTTTACACTCTAACGGCGTCAGGTTATAGGGTCTGATGCCGTCAGCTCGCCGCCATTAGGTTTCTCGGATGGCCTAGATCCACTTCTGACGCCGTCACCCTTTATTGCCTTCTGGGCCGTCACTCTTTAAATTAACTCCTGACGGCCTACATCTTCTAACACCTGACGGCGTCAGGTGTTAAATCCCAAAATCTTTCTGGCCCGTCATTTGAAAATTGGATTCCACTCTTTTGTCAAGGCTTTCTGACGGCGTCACCTTGTAACTTCTGACGCCGTCAGGTTGTAAATCTTCATCTTTTAAGACTTTGTCGTTTTCTTCACTTTTATGCTCCAAAAACGTCCGAATATGCATGTTTTCCAGAATTCCTCTCAAAAGTACCTAAAATGACAAAAGGAACGATTTAGGGCAATATTTGATCACATTTATACGAATTAGGGCTTAAATGACCCCCTAAAAGCATAAGACTTTTCGTCTCATCAGTACACAGCGGAATTTGTAGATGACACAGTAAACCATACCAAGCAAATCTGACTAGTCACTAATAACGGTTATGCTCAATACGGAAGCTCCGTTCGGGGGTAACATGCAAGAAATCAGCAAGATCTTCTCACGTATGTAGATGCTTCATACCAAACAAACCACGAAAGATGAAATATCACTTCTTCCCCCTGATTGTTGCGGTATATCGAAATAATAATCACCTATGTTTAGATGAATACTCGATAATATGACCGTGTATGAGGCATCATAATGCGGTTAAAACATCATATGTAGGTAGCTTCACACAAAACAACCCATGAAAGTTGAGACGATTACACCAAAGTAAGACGTTTGAACCACTGACCGTCTCATTTCTTCCCCCTGTTTGCAAAAACTCGTGAAAGAAGAGGGTTTTCGCAAAGAAGTCAAGCAACCTCAAAGAACACCCATTCTATCTTCCCCCACGATGCCTTATTTGAAATCGGAAGCGTACACACTATGTTAACGATGAGAATCGGAGGCAGCGTAACCCCATATGTCCAATTAACCAAACAGGTGTGAAGTACCATAATTAGCCCCATGAGAATCAACTGCTGATAAACATCTCTACTCATTATACTTTTCTCAACCAACTCTTTACTGACCCCATTATCGTTCTGACGGCTTTTTGTAGTGACTACTGATGGAGAAAACCCAATATTATGAACTTGAGATCGGAGTAAAATAGCCCAAACTTGTGACTTAAACTTGCACTATTGTATGACTAAGAGCGGCATAGAGAGTTTGCCCCCCATCGAATCCCTAAGTACTCTATACTCTAGCACCATCAAGTATAAGATGTACATCACCTCTTGAGTATCCACAACTTTGTGTGACACTGAGCACTACAACGTAACTCCTTAAAGTGATAGCTATACCCGCAAAACCCCCAAACATCATGTATAACTAGACAACTCAAGTCTTTGTCATTGTAAAGGTTAAAAGCTCAAACAAGGATCTCGAAGAATCTTGCATCCAACAAACCCCGATATCTTGACATACTAAGTACACGCACCTGTGAAATCCCACTTCAATCTCAAATAAATAATAAAGAATTATCGCCGTAGTTACATCTTGCGGTTAAATGCTCAATACTAGCCTTTTGACGGTTTAATGTGAACTTGATAATGGTAAATCCCGATCTTGTCAAAAAATGTATCCGTATCCCCGTGAAAATTTGTATCAACCAAACTTACCACTCTTGTTACCAAATATTGTACCAAGAAATTAACACAATGTATTTAAAATACATTTGATCATAAATTTTGAGCCCAATGTGTTAATTATATTTGGATTCAGTAACCATTTCAGCCCAAGTCCTCGTAGCAACCAAACCACACAAGCCCAATACATTTTTGATGAGACGAAAAGTGTTACGCTTTTAAGGGGTCATTTAAGTCTTAATTCGTATAAATGTGATCAAATATTGCCCTAAATCGTTCCTTTTGTCATTTTAGGTACTTTTGAGAGGAATTCTGGAAAACATGCATATTTGGACGTTGTTGGAGCATTAAAGTGAAGAAAACGACAAAGTCTCAAAAGAAGCTGGAATTACTACCTGATGGCCTCAGAGTCACAAGGTGACGCCGTCAGCAAACGTTGACAAAGGAGTGGAAACCATTTTACAAATGACGGGCCAGAAAGATTTGGGAATTTTACACCTGACGCCGTCAGGTGTTAATAGGTGTAGGCCGTCAGGTTATGTTTTAAAGAGTGACGGCCCAGAAGGCAACAAAGGGTGACGGCGTCAGAAGTGGATCTAGGCCATCCGAGAAACCTTATGGCGGCGGGCTGATGGCGTCAGACCCTATAACCTGACGCCGTCTGAGTGTAAAAGTCTATATATAGTTTTCTATTTTTCATTCATTAGTGTGGAACTTTGTGGAGAACTTTTGGCACCAAACCCTAGACGAATTTTCTGTACTTTTTAGGGTTTCCAACCCTTGGAACCCTCATGCTTAATTAAAGATAAGTCTTCACTTTAATTCAATCAATATGTCTATGTGTTGGTTGATTATCTCTTTTGCTTGTCTTTTAATTAACATGTGTAGCTAAATTCTCTTGTGTTTGCTTAGATCTAATGAAACCTAACTATTAATTATTGGTTAATTGATGTGTTGTTGTTTGTTGGGATGATTGTTCCATCAATGTTAGGCTCAAGAAAACTGGCCAACCTCCTTTATGGTAACGTGCTTGAACGTCTTGGGAAACATGTAGCCAAGGCATACTAGGCTATTAAGGTAGTATTTAACGCATGAGCCACTGTTTACAATCCCTATGGTTGTGCCGTGCATGGCATAGGAGGAGATAAGAGCTCATAGAATTGGAGAGATATGTATGCCACTCCATGAGTTATTAGGAATACACCCTTCATCCACACAAGTAACATACATATCAATTAACCGGTAAAAGATAGTTAGGGAGTAATGAAGTCTAAGTAAACACAACTTTTCTCCATATAGTTTTCACAACCAAATAGTTTAGTTATTTTATTTTATTTGCAATTGTAGTTATTTTGGGTTAGTTGACTAGCAACTAATTCCGCCCACTCCTTCAAAACCGAGATTTTACTTGCTTTCCTAAAAATATAAAAATACAAAAAGAATCTTCCTTCACCCTTAGACCTATTAGAGTAGTTTTTCTGTCCTAACGAACACTATTCCCTGTGAGAGAACGATCAATCCCCCGTACTTACCACTATCCTATACTACATCGGTCAGGTACACTGCCTGGTGGGGTTGTAAGCCTCTTGAGATCCCTCGAGAGGTAAAACCTGTTGTAAGGTCACAAAACCACGCATCAAGTTTTTGGCGCCGCTGCCGGGGAATAGTTATTGTTTAGGTAGAATTTTTATTTTATTAGGTCTACTCACTAGATTCCTTTCTAGTGAGATTTTTATTTTATTTTTCTAGGATTTCTTTAGTCTATCTTATTTCTTCGTGTTTTTGTTCGTAACCTTTACCATCCGCCATCATGGAAGGTGGTAACATCCTTGATCCCAACAACCCACTTCAACCAAACCACCCACCACAACCAAACCAACCTCCTAGACCCCGTACCTTAGGAGAGTATTCCCGACCTAGCCACCTTGGCTATCGCAACACCATTGAGCTCACTCAAGGAGCCAATGTCACTCCCTTGCGATCCGACACCATCCGGTTGGTGCAAAGCGGATGCGCATTCCATGGACTTCGTTCCGAAGATCCAAATCAACATCTCAAGGATTTCCTCAAAATCGTAGATTCCATAGACCTTGATGTTGCCACTCGAGAGACGACCCAATTGCGTCTCTTCCAATTCTCTCTACGGGACCAAGCTAGTCAATGGCTTGAGCGACTTCCCGCAGGATCCATCACCTCTTGGGATGATCTCACAACTCGTTTCCTTGCTCAATTTTTCCCACGGGGAAGAACTACCAAGCTAAGGAATGATATCTTGGCGTTCCAACAACGCCAAGGCGAAACCCTCTACGAGGCATGACTCGATTCAAGTACTTACTCTAAAAAGTCCCTCACCATGGCCTGGATCCTTGGTTTCAGATCCAACGATTCTATGATGGCGTAAATCATCACACCAAAAGAGCCATAGATTACGCCGCCAAGGGAAGACTGAGCAGGCTCAGCGTCGACAAGTGCTGGGAAGTCATTTAGGACTTAGCACAATACAAAGAAGAAGAATGGGCGGACTGAACATTATCGGAAGAAGGGGTCTTGAATTACATATGCACGACCCAAGATCATTTATTTGATAATAAAAAAAATCAGGTCGAGGTGCTTATGGGAGCTGAGGCATCTTTTGTTGAAGGATATGAGGATGTGAACACAATTTGTNTAGCACAATACAAAGAAGAAGAATGGGCGGACTGAACATTATCGGAAGAAGGGGTCTTGAATTACATATGCACGACCCAAGATCATTTATTTGATAATAAAAAAAATCAGGTCGAGGTGCTTATGGGAGCTGAGGCATCTTTTGTTGAAGGATATGAGGATGTGAACACAATTTGTAAACATGCGCCCCCTCACCTCTCACGACAAGATGAGTTCGAAGGGATAATGCTAACTTTCATGAATAATCAAGAAAAGCAAATCCAACGGCTGGAAGCTCAGTTGAAGGATACCTTCATGGAACTAGCAGAAAAGTTTATCTCCAAAATAAAGGAGAAAATTAAGGAAGAGGCATCTCATAAGAAGATCGAAAAGATCTTTGAACTCCTAGTTCCAAATGAACCATGTAGTGCGGTGAGTGATGAACCTCCTCTTCCCGAGACTCCACCCCTACACTCCTTCCATCTTTGTGAACCTCCCTGTAGAGAAAAGAGCTCTCAGGTTCACAGCATCTTCGTGGGAAGCATTACAGTTACACTACCTGACTCTCAGAAAACCAGGAAACGGTCATTCGGTATTAAGCCAGGAGGAAAAGACACCCGGTTCAGACATACCCTCAGTTCAAAATTTTATTCGGAAAGTTCACCCCACTCGAATAATACTTACCATAATAAAGAATGGGAATTGAATAGTTCCACAACCAATCCTTGGGAAATTAAGATCATACCCAACGCTCGTAACAAGACCTTTGACCCAGGAGGGATTTGCTAACTAAGGAGCATGTCTTTTGTCGAAGTTACAATGCCACAAACAACTTTTGAAAAGAACAAAGGCTCAATTGTAACTTCTGAAAAGTTGTTTGGTCGAGTACACCTTACGGCGTCAGCCTTAACACCTGACGGCGTCAGCTCGACCACCCAGCTTTTATAACTCCCAAACCCATCACTTTCTTCACAAACCCCACAAATATTATCCACCTCACCCCTCACCTATGAATCTCCAAGCTCCAATTCGTGCCATTTCATCATCATTCTCCGAGTGGTAAAAGGATTAAGGCATCAATTAGTTAAAACTTCAATTTTGGATATCCCCAAAATGCGAAACCCTAGGATCAATTTGGGGTTGAAAACTTAGTAATGCCTTGTAGTTAATGTAATGTTAGCAAGGATTAAGGCATCAATTAGTTAAAACTTCAATTTGGCTTAGTATTGCGTTAGGGGATCGCGGATTCGGCTACCACCCTTTGGCTTATTGGCCATTTTGCTATCATAAGGGGTGTTTGGGTCAAGGATCTACAAGTTTCATGCTTGAACTTTCCCTCGTAATATCGAATTCAAATTATGCAGAGTCTGACGGCGTCAGCCCGTAGGCGTGACGGCGTCAGAATCGTCTGTTGTCCCAATCGCGCTTTCAAACGTATTCTTAACCCCCCTTGTTCCTCTTGCTTTGTTACAGGACATGAGTAAGCGATCTAGGAGTCACAGGGCTGGGTCATCTAGCGCCCCCCAAGTTAGTTTGGCAGATGTGGTTAGGAGTTGGGGTGCCTTTGATGGTGATGAGGCGACAGCAAAGTATCAAGAGCTGCGCAACCATGACATTGACCATGGTGCGGTTATTGACTGGGATTTCTTGGCCAACAGTGGTCTTGATCAGGCTTTTGTTGATAGCATACGGACCGATGACTTCACGGGTCCGCAATGGTTGAGCTTGTTTAGGTTACGTGAGCAAGTTTATGATGAGCTGGTGCGTGAGTTTTTGGCTACTATCTACATGGATGTTGGGGCTGCTAGAAATGATGTGGGGGCCACATCGGTTTATTTTAGATTGGGAGGAGAGAACCGTTCTTGTTCTATTTGTGAGCTTGGTTGGAGACTGGGGCTTTATGGTCAGCACGAGACCACCCAGGGGGGATTTATGGCCAGACTGATTCAGGGGATGACTGTTAGGGACGATATGAGCTGTGCTGTGTTTTGGCCTACTATTGGAGCTGGGGTATATGCGTCTGGGACCACTACAGCCTCTGCCATCAGGGACCCCAGGGTTAGGCTGGCTCATCGGTGTATTTCATACACCCTGACTGGGAGGCAAGGCTCCCAACATAGGGTCACCCTTTTGGACCTATTCTTCCTATACACAATCTACTCTGGGGAAGCTTACTGCAACATCCCCTTTTGGGTGGCTAGTTACCTTCAGGGTGCAGTTGGGGAGAGGGCCAATGACAAGATCTATGGGGGGATGTTCATCACCAAGCTGGCTAGGTCATACAGGGTCCTGACACCCGAGATTAGGGACTATCTGAGTTCGTCAGGGGTATGTAGGGTGGTCAGGGTTAGATCCCTGAAGCAGATGCGCGTGGTGATGGAGTTGTATGGGGGACAGTATGCTTGGTGGGCACCTAGACAGGCTGCAGCTGGTGGTGATGATGACGATGAGGAGGAGGAGGAGGATGCACCACACCAGCAGTAAGAGAGGGGGTGAGGTAACCGCAAGTGTGGAGCGATTAAGGTATCATCACCCGGGCGATGGGGACTACATATATCAAGGTTACGTCATAATGAGAGACGAAGTCACGTAATGTACGGTGACTTTGAGTCTAGCTACAAGACTCGTTAATAAAGAAAAGCGCTTCTTGGGAGGCAACCCATGCTTTTTGTTTGTTTGTTTGTTTGATTTTATTTGTTTCCGTATGTAAGTTATATTTCTTGTTATTGATTCATGCTTCAAGCTAAATTGTGAAAATGCTTTATTTTGTTTTTAACTTCGTCCTAACTACATATAAAGGTATTTTGCAAAAGCTAAGTGTAAGGGAAATCTAAATCGGGTTATAAAGAACGAATGAACATGAATCATAACAATGAAATTAACATACATATTAGTATTTGTTTGAGTCAAATGCTTGTATCGAGTCATAATGAATTTTTGCAGGAATTCCAGGAAGTAAGATCTAGTTTTTCCAGAATTTTTCCGGAAACTTAACATGAGAATTCTGTCAGATCATTCTGACGGCGTCAGGAATAATACCTGACGGCGTCAGGTTAATATTTTCTGCAATTTTTGAAAGTTTTGTATTTCTTCCGGAAACCTAAAAAGTTTTGTTAATTCTTTAACTTATAATCTCCAGGAATTCTGCAAAAATATTCATTCCACAAGCATTATATCCTATTATATAGATTTTACCGCCGATTTTATGCGAGGTTGGCCTTTATCTTTTTCAGGTCAACAGGTTATTTTGGACAAGAAGACGTTTATTATTTTGGAAGGGAAGCTTTGAGCGTTCATCTCTCTTAGAAGAAGATCTAACCATATTACCTCATTATCCACATCAAACGATTCAGGGGAGTATTTGATTTCATTCTTTCATTCTATTTACTTTTACATCTTCTATTTGAACATTGGGGACAATGTTCGGTTTAAGTGTAAGGGGGGTAAATGAAGGCACCATTGAGAACACACTTACGCTTGATGTTTTGCTTTGTTTGATAGTAAAT
>LBNU01027239.1:22258-76095 GCA_014162995.1 Artemisia annua | reverse complement strand
ATATTATATTATAAATATTATTTATAATATAATTTTAATTATAAGTATTTGAAATAAATACCTTGTAGTTAGAAAACTATATAAGTGCAAGTATTTTAGCAAAATACTCTAAGTTTTATAATTTTTAGAAAATTTTGGCATGACCCATTCGTTTATTCAACGTTTCCATCTTTTCTCAAATGTTGCAAAATTTCTCAACTAAACCGTTCGTTAATTTTATTTGCAAAAATTAGTACGTAATATATATAATACGCACTATTAATATAGTTATTGATATATTTCGTTCTACGTTATGAAAATAGTCATTGTAAATTCAAGTATATGTCAAAACTCATTTTCGTCACCCGAAACGCTTAATGGACCGAAATTTCACCATTGGGCGCATTAGTCCAAAAATTGGCCCAAAACCATTTAGCCCGATTTAAGTTATGTTATATATATCGTTATATGTCAAAATAAATTTTATACGTTCAATAACAAATTTTGGTCAAAAAGTCAAAGTTGGAAAAATATTAGTTTGGCTCGGCCCAACTGCCACCGAACACTCATTGGGCCCAAAATATTAGCCTTGGCCCAAAAATCAATTTAGAGTTTATAGTTACTTAACGAACTAAAATTAAATGTAATTAACACTTATAATTAAGTTGTTAATCTTAAAAGCCAAGCTTGGTCAAAATCCAATCTATTCGACCCACAATAATTATTTTCAGCCAAAAATGTTTTATTTCACCAAATTTGTATTTTCACTAATTAATTTTAATTAGTTATGGTTAATTCGGTATATGCTTAATTATAACCCTTCAAGCAAAATTTCCACCATTTCACCACTTGAGCCAAAATTTTATGTTTTACAAAACCCCAATAATTTCATAAGTTTTGTAAGGGCCGATTAGTATGTATATGCACAAAAGTGTATATATCGACTTAACTCGCGTAATTAACACAAATCACATTTGTATCAACAAACTAGTACCGAAAGCAACAAGATTTACCACAAAAGCAAGAAATATTTTAATGACTATGAAAACTTCATAAAATTCGAGCTACATGCATGCACACCTCAATTGATATCTTTTTCAATTTAGCTAAATATATACAGTTAGCACTTGGTAACCTTATTTAACATCACAAGAACATGATTTAAACAAGATTAGAAAAGTTTTAATGATTCCTTATAATGTTGGTGTTGGTACGTGGCTAGCATGAACAAAAGGGAGACCCAAAATGCTTCAAATTAACCCAAATCACCTTCTAATTAACCCAAAACTCTTGAATTTATTACCCAATTTACTTGAACTTTAAAAATTTCTTGTGATACTTGGAGCTTATGAGGATTCGGCTAGAGAGAAGCCAAGAAGAAAATGAGATGAGTTTTTGAGTTTGGTAAAGTAAGATGATAAGGTTTAATGTATATAAGATATTAGATTTGGATAATAGGGTGTTTCTTGGGTATTAGGGTAATTTGCATGTGATTGTATGTGGTGGAGGTGAGGTGGCCGGCTAGGGGATCCAAGGAAAGGGGATCAAATAATATTTTGCTCCTCGTTGGTATATCGTGTGTCGGTTTAAGCTTAAATATAACCGAAATGTCCCGGTTTGACGTCTTTGGACACGTAAACGTAAAATAAAGTTTTTAGCCACGTTTTTGTCAGAAATGTAATAAAATGTCATTACTGACTCAAAACTATATTTACTTGACTTTTACCATAGGTATTGTAGTGTCAGTGTGCATGCGGCGTTGTTTTTCAGAAAAATGCGAGAAAGCTCTCAATAAATTACGAAACTTGTCAGTAACTATCCGAAATGGATTAATTTATGTTTACTGACAAAAGTAAACTTTTTCAGTGATGATTGTAAGCTACAGTGTGCAGGACAGCTCCCGAAAATATTCAGAATTGCTCAAAAATATCCATTTATGCATAGAAATGCCCAAATTAGCTATAATAAATAAATGTTTATTGTTAAAATTAGTCTGGAAAATTCCGGTTTGTTACAAGTTAGGTTTAGTTTAGACCTAATTTGGTTTAGTGAGTGATTAAGGTCTAGTTTAGGGTTTAGTCCCTAAATTAGGGTCCTATGAGTGTCTAATGACTAATCGTAAGTCCTAAGGGGCTTATACTAAGTGGTAGTAGCTTATGGGAAAGTTTCGGGAAGGTTTGACCTAGTTTCCGGGAAGTTATAACCTAGTTATGGTTTTGTGCCTAAAGGACTTGTACCTAAGCTCTAATGGGTTGTACTAGTGCCTAAGGGTCCTAAGGTATCCTAATGTTCCTAAGGGAACTTATACTTAAGCCTTGGACACTTTCAAACTAGTTTAGTTAAGCATATAGGGTTTAGTAAGCACATAGACCTAATTAGGGCTTAATTAGGGTTCATTAGGGTTTTGTGATAAGTTTAGTGTGTTAGATTGTAAGATTACTTATTATGGTGTTGTTGTGATCTTATGCTTGACATACCGGGGGTTTATAGGATGTGAGTGTTGAGTTATTTGGCTTGTGTGGATACGTGGGCAGGTCTAGAGAGTCATGCAAGTAATGAATGCACATAAAAAGCAAAAATTTACCTGTAAAATACCTACGATAGGTATTTGTAATGGGAATGATAGTGATGAGATTTTGTGGGGTTTTATAGTCTTACCCCCTTAGTCCTAAGGTATCCTAATGTTCCTAAGGGAACTTATACTTAAGCCTTGGACACTTTCAAACTAGTTTAGTTAAGCATATAGGGTTTAGTAAGCACATAGACCTAATTAGGGCTTAATTAGGGTTCATTAGGGTTTTGTGATAAGTTTAGTGTGTTAGATTGTAAGATTACTTATTATGGTGTTGTTGTGATCTTATGCTTGACATACCGGGGGTTTATAGGATGTGAGTGTTGAGTTATTTGGCTTGTGTGGATACGTGGGCAGGTCTAGAGAGTCATGCAAGTAATGAATGCACATAAAAAGCAAAAATTTACCTGTGAAATACCTACGATAGGTATTTGTAATGGGAATGATAGTGATGAGATTTTGTGGGGTTTTACAGTCTTACCCCCTTAGAAGAAATCTTGTCCTGAGATTTTGATGAACGTAGGAGTAGGGGAAAGAATGAGTCGGGAAAGATAAGAGGAAGGAAAGGAGTCGTACAAACGGAGTAGGAATTGTTTGTACATGTGCCAGATACTTGGTCTCATTTGTTTATATCTCATTACTTACAAGTAATGGCGTCCTAATTCTTGTAAACAAGAGTTTATAAATTCATGATCCATTCGATTTATAACTTTCCTCTTAAAATGAAAGAGCATCCAATTTCACTTTAATAGAGTAGTCATCATAAATCGTCCTTAAGTAGTGTTGGCGGAAAACGGAAAAGTGGTCCACATTTAGGGAAATGTAGTCCAAGAATGTATTGGAAACAAGTTCAAGCCATGGTGGAGACAAGTGGTAGCCATGGTAGAGACAAGTAGTAGCCATGGTAGAAACGAGTTCTAGTCATCGTAGAAACGAGTTCTAGTTATGGTGGCCAGTTCTATAACCTCTCTGTTGAGCAACTAGTCACATGGTAGTTATACCATGTTATGACTAAGGTGACGGACGTAATCTCATTCTTGCAACTTTTGCAAGGCGAGATAGTATAATATAATAGTCGAACATAATGAGGATTAAAGTTCGGCATATATATTCTTACAAGATCTAACTAATAGAATCTTGCGATATGACGAGAAGTACAAGTTCTAATTCTTAGAACATTGTAGGATGGGGTAGGGAGAGAATATAGAGTAGGAAAAATAGAGTGAAAAATGACGGAGGAATGAAAGGATGAAAGGGAAGTGGAAAAGTGAATTTTTATAGGAAAGAGTGAACAGAAAGGAGGGAAGGCAAGGGATGAAATAGGAAGGTATGAAGGAGTGAGAGATAATGAAGGAGTGGGTTTAAACTAAAGAGTATGATTAAACGGTGGAGTAAAAGTATAGGATACCTGTAAAGATAGTATCCTAATGGAATTTTTAGATTTACTAGATTCCTCCAAGATTTGTTTTCCCCCTAAGGTTCTAACTAATTTTCCTCTAAGATGTGTTTGGTTCTATTGAAGTAGAGGGTTCTAAAGTGGGAGAAGGTTTAACTGGTTTCTTTCCTAAGGGTTTACTAGGAGTATCCTTATTTCTAGGCAAGGTTTCGGGTTTCCTCTTTTGTCCTAAGTTGTCTATTTTATGTCCTAGGTACTTAAAACCAGGTTGGGTAATATCCATAGTATTTTCTAAGTGAAATTCCTAATGTGGATCCTAAGAAATGTCAAATCCTAAGATGTAATCTAATATCCTCAAATATCTTAATTCTAGTTATAGCTAATAACCTCGAGTTCTAAGTCTGGGTTATAAATTCTTAGGGTAGGTTCGGGATATTCTAATGGTGTAATATTCCTAGGGGTTTCTAAATTATCAAAGTCATGTGGGAAATCCTAATAAAGGTTGGTTACTAGGTCTAGGTAACCTATATCCTCAAAAATGGTTTGTTCCTATATGGTAGAAGCTTGCTAATGTGTCTATCCTAAACTAGGAGTTTAATGGCTTAAGGTGGAGGTTCACTATTTAATCCTTTGTTTTTCCTAAAATTCCTTATATCTATTCTATTCTATACTTAAGCCTATGTTTTCTAGGGGTATCCTAAAGTTATTTCTAACCTCAAGTATGGGAATCCTAAAGTGTATGGTTCGGGTTTTACTAAGAGGCGAAGGGAAAACTAACTCGGGAATCATAGTGATCCAAGGAAGTAAAAAGGGAAAGGATAGGAATATGTTCATATATGATTACCATATATTTTCATATGGGATAGTTAGGGGTAGATTCTCTAACTAGGAGAATGATAACTTAAGAAAGCTAAGGAAGTAGTGGGGATTTAGAGATCAGAGGAGAAAGAATTCAGATCTCTATGATGTAGAATAAGAATTCTCACCATTGATAAGGGAGGTGTTTAAAAGGATTGGGTTTTAAGAAGGGATGGAGTATGAGGGGAGTTTAAAACATTTTTTAGAATCTATGAATCTAAGGCATCGGGGTGGTTTATCCTAAATTCCTAAAGGTAAGGGTTCAGGGTAGGTTATAAGAAGCACCTAACTTGTCATATTTTATGGGGTAAGTCTATATTCCTAGGGGTTACTATAGGGTTAGGGATGACCTAAGGTGAGAAGAGGCATACCTAAATCTAGTTTATCTAAATTATCCTAATTGAGGGGCACTAGGAAGTTTCTAAAACATAACTTATTTTATTGATTTCCTATCTTACATATCCTATAGGTGCTAATTATTCTAAGGTATAACTCCTAAGGCTATAAAAGGCATATTACTTAGGGGTTTTCTAAGGTTTTCCTAATTCCAAGAGTTTGTGTTTGTGGTGTTTTATAAGTTTGATTGATGACATTCCTCATCATCATCAATCATCTTTTCTAAAGTACAAATCCTAAAACGGGAAAAAGCTATCTTATGGTGGTGTCTCATTTGTTTTTTTGTATTTTAGCTACCTTAAAACGGGTTTCTTGTAGGGTATTTCTTAAACTACTATAGTCAAGTTGATTACCTAAGTTATTATCATGACCTTTTTCTATCTTTTCAAGAAGGTCAAGGAAAATTTCATCTAAGTTATTTAAAATTTCCTCTAATTGATTTTCTTGATTTTCTAAAGTTGTCCTAGTGGGGTTTTCTCCAAATTCATCATTCCAAGATGAAATGGGAGGGTTTACTAAGTAAGGGTTAGGAGCTAAAGTATAGGGTTGTCTAGGGTCATATCTAGGGGTATATGCAGGGATAGGATTTCTAGTTATACATGGTTCTCTAGAGTGAAAGAAACCATGTGGTTCTAATCTAGGTGTGGGGAATGGTGGATGTAAAATAGGGTTTAGGGGAGTTATAGGTGATGCCTTAGCATAGAAATCTCTTAAGTGTTTTAAGTGTGGGTTATCTATGAAAGGTGTAAAACCTAAGAGTGAAGGTGTATCTAAACTATTCCTAGAGTCTCCTAAAGTATCGGGAAGGTATGCTTTAGGGGAATAATCTAGTACATTCGGAGAGGAAACAACATTCTCCAAATGTAAACTAGATGAGACGAGGGTAGAATAGCGGGGAGTAGACATAACTATATAATAGTAAAAATACTGTAAATCATTTAGCAGTTAAGCAGGCAATTACTGTACTAACCTTAACACGTATGGTTACGGAGGATGGCAGGGGCACTGAGGACTTTCTCGGGTTTAGGAAAAATAGTTGTAGTTTAGGTTTTGACCTTGTTCTCTACAACTGATGCTCTGATACCAATCTGTAACACCCCTATTTTCACGGTTCGCAGCAGATTTAGGGTTGGGGTATTTGTAACAACCCACAAAATCTCATCACTATCATTTCCATTACAAATACCTATAGTAGGTAATTCACAGGTAAATTTTTGGCTTTTTATGTGCGTTCATTACTTGCATGACTCTCTAGACTTGCCCACGTATCCTCACAAGCTAAATAACTCAACACTCACACCCTATAAACCCCTGGTATGTCAATCATAAGATCACAACAACACCATAATAAGTAATTTAACAATCAAACACTCTAAACTTACCACAAAACCATAAAAACCCTAATTAGGTCTATGTGCTTACTAAACCCCATATACTTAGTTAAACTAGTTTGAAAGTTTCCAAGGCTTAAGTATGAGTTACCTTAGGAATATTAGGATACCTTAGGACTATTAGGGATTAGTACAACCCTTTAGAACTTAGGTACAAGTCCCTTAAGCACAAAACCATAACTAAGTCATAACCTTCTAGAATTAAGTGTAGACTATATCAGAACTTCACTATAAGTCACCACCACTTAGTATAAGCCTCTTAGGACCTAGAATTAGTTATTAGACACTCATAGGATACTAATCTAGGTACAAAACACTTGGATAAACCCCCACCCCTCTATTCTTCTTCACATCTTTCCTTCTCTTCTCCACCTCACATTTCTGTAGTATAAGACCCTTAGAAGTCGTAGCAAACGAGTAGTGAAGCCTTGAGCCTTGTCGAGTTGTGGTTTGAGCCGAGAAAAGCCCTAGAAACCCTAAACCCCTCGTTAACCTTTCCCCGACCTAGGTAAGCCTCAACTTTGATTCTATTAGCTTTAGATTAGTTCTAGGATATATATTAGGTACCTTAGAACCTATAGGATCCCTTGCCTAAGCCTTGGTCATAATCATTTGCTAGTTTTCATTTTCAAACCCTAATTAGAGTTGAATTGCCTTTTTCATGTTATAAGCCCTTTTCAGAAGCTAAAATCTGACTTAGGTAACTTAGATAAGCTAAAATTAGTTAAACATAAGCTAGGAAATCTTTTTGTTTCATAAAAATATAGTTTGCATGGAATTAGGACTAGTTTTGCAAAGTTTTCCATGCATAGGGGTATATATGCTAATTTTCTGAAAATATAGAGTCTAGGGACTATTTTTGACACTTTTTAGAAGTTATAAATATAAGGACCCTTTTTGAAAAGTTATAAAACCCTAGGATAAAAAGTTAAAAGTTATAAACTTAAAAGGACTAGTTTTGTAAAAGTTATAAAGTTATGGGTATAAAGGGTAAATATAGAAAACTGATAAGTCCAAGGGTCATTTTTGCCTTTTTTCTAAAATATGTAAGTATAGGGACTAATAGTATTAAGTCTAGATAGTTATAAACCTAAGTATTATAACTATTATAAGTCTAGGGTAGATTTTGTAAATATACTAAATGATGCGCGTGGGATTGTTTACGCACTTTGTTTTACCTCTCAAGGGATCTCAAGAGGCTTACAATACCCACCAGGCAGTGTACCTGACCGATGTAGTATAGTGTAGTGGCAAGTACCGGGGGATTGATCGTTCTCTCACAGGGAATAGTGTTCGTTAGGTTAAAGACTACTCTAATTAAGGTCTAAGGGTGGAGGATGATTATTTTTGTATTTTTATGTTTTTTTGAAAGCAGTAAAATCTCGGTTTTGAAGGAGTGGGCGGAATTAGTTGCTAGTCAACTAACCCAAGTTATCTACTTATGCAATTAAATTAAATTTTTGAGAAAACAATGGTGGGGAAAGTAGTGTTTACTTAGATTTCATTACTCCCTAACTATCTTTTACCATGTAATTAGTATGTTGAGTTTGCGTGGATGACGGGTGTATTCCTAACAAGTCGTAGGGAGTGCGTTCAATTCCCTAACTCTATAAGCTCCTACCTCACTCTATGACGATACGTCAAGTATCCTATCATAAGCTCACCGATAGCAACCTACGCATGAAATACTACCTTAAAATCGATTAACGCACATACGATTCACGTTTCCTAAGACGTTCAAGCTTGTTACCGTATAGGAGGTTAGCCAGTTTTCTTAAGTCTAACGTAGATGAAACATTCATCCAAATCACAATCACAACATACACATCACATGATAATCAATAGTTAGGTTTCATTAGATCTAAGCAAACACAAGGTAAATTAGCCTAGCATGTTAAAAGAAAGACAAGCACAAGCATAAATCACACAACACATAGACATATTGTATGAATAAAGACTTATCTTGGATTAAACATGCAAGTTAGAGGGGTTAGGATACCCTCTAAGGTCTGTAATACACGTACTAGGGTTTAACCCTAAAGTTCTCCACTCCAAAATTCGTCTAAAGTTCCACTAGGTTCTCTTTAAATTAAAGAAAAATCGTTCTATATATATAGAAAACGCGGGCTGACGGCGTCAGCCCAATAGGTGACGTCGTCAGCTCGGCGATTAGGGTTTCCTGACGGCCTTGATTGACGTGGTCATAATTGCTGGTTCCAGATCTGACGGCCTTGGTTGACGGCGTCACCATTTACACTACGAACTCTCTGGATCGTCACGAGTCTTTTTTCCACTTCTGGACTTCACTTGTTCCTGACGGCGTCACTTAGTAGAGTGTGACGGCGTCACCTTCAGTAATCTTCAAGGTCTTTTGAGTTTTTGTTGTTTTCCGCACTTTTTCACTCCGAAAACGCCCGAAAATGCTTCTTTTGTGATTTTCCCTTCAAAAGTACCTAAAATGAGAAAAGAAACGACTTTGGGTGAAATCCAAACCAAAAACATACGAATTAGGACTCAAACCGACCCCTAAAAACGTAACATTTTTCGTCTCATCACTAAACTTAAAGGGTATAAAGTAAACTATATATAGCAAACCTATTTTAAAGTTAGAAGCATAGCACAATACTAGGGAGCTTCATGTGAGGAATACTATGTGGATATTTTGTTCTGACGAGTTTGTTGGGCTTACGATTTAAAGTGCCCTGACTCCTCAAACGATTATTGCATATACTTCTGAATTATGGTGGCCCGAACGGTGTTATGTTATAACTAAACCATAATAACAACATGATTCAATAGTAAGGAGCTTCATATGAGGAGTATTAACTTCTGAATTATGATGGCCCGAATGGTATTATGTTGATAACATAATACAATAGTAGGGAGCTTCATGTGAGGAGTCTTATACTTCTGAATTATGATGGCCTGAACGGCGTTATGTTATATCTTAAACACTAAGAACACTAAGAATAATTACTTAAGAAACATAAACTAAACAACTAAAGCTTGACATACATCTACAACAACAACAACAACATTATCAGGATATGTGAGTAAGGCAGTCTAGTTTCTGAGTCACTCTTTACACTAGTTAGAATTCCCTAAGCCCAGGTGAGTTTTCATAGCCTCACACCTTTTAAACGCTTTCTAAATGTTTTATAAACCCTGTGAGGGGGATACTTGCTACTTGCTTTACTTAAAACCGAATACAAGTCTTTTTCTTTGGTTGTTGCACGAGTAAACAAACTGCCACCACTACATAACCAAAATTCATGAATCTAATCGTTTGGGATATTTTACCCACGCGAACGCGAGTATAGTTGATAGATCTATTGGAGTTTGACAACTCCCGTTGGTATTAGAACCTCACTGGGTGGTATCAATAAGTACTATACTTGAACCCACTGAAGGATTAACTTTGGCAAGTTATCCTTCCCATCCCCTCATGTTGGGTCTGCAGCCCACATGACCCGGATTGTTAATGTGTGGTTCATGAGCTTAGTGCAACATACCCCACTCCTGATAATTGTGCATGCATCACAATTATCACACACACACAACATTTTCCTAGATGGGTGTAACAACGTAGCCCAGGGAACTTGTATTCACTAACACTTAAACCTATGATTCTCACTCAACACCTAGTGTTGACTTTTTAAGCATGTATCCTAGGTTATTATTTATAACATAATACAATAGTAGGGAGCTTCATGTGAGGAGTCTTATACTTCTGAATTATGATGGCCTGAACGGCGTTATGTTATATCTTAAACACTAAGAACACTAAGAATAATTACTTAAGAAACATAAACTAAACAACTAAAGCTTGACATACATCCACAACAACAACAACAATATCAGGATATGTGAGTAAGGCAGTCTAGTTTCCGAGTCACTCTTTACACTAGTTAGAATTCCCTAAGCCCAGGTGAGTTTTCATAGCCTCACACCTTTTAAACGCTTTCTAAATGTTTTATAAACCCTGTGAGGGGGATACGTGCTACTTGCTTTACTTAAAACCGAATACAAGTCTTTTTCTTTGGTTGTTGCACGAGTAAACAAACTGCCACCACTACATAACCAAAATTCATGAATCTAATCGTTTGGGATATTTTACCCACGCGAACGCGAGTATAGTTGATAGATCTATTGGAGTTTGACAACTCCCGTTGGTATTAGAACCTCACTGGGTGGTATCAGTAAGTACTATACTTGAACCCACTGAAGGATTAACTTTGGCAAGTTATCCTTCCCATCCCCTCATGTTGGGTCTGCAGCCCACATGACCCGGATTGTTAATGTGTGGTTCATGAGCTTAGTGCAACATACCCCACTCCTGATAATTGTGCATGCATCACAATTATCACACACACACAACACTTTCCTAGATGGGTGTAACAACGTAGCCCAGGGAACTTGTATTCACTAACACTTAAACCTATGATTCTCACTCAACACCTAGTGTTGACTTTTTAAGCATGTATCCTAGGTTATTATTACGGAGACATGGCAGGAGAAGGCGCTGAACTCGGAGGACTTTCAATCTTGTTATCATTCTCACACTATTTCTCACTTAGATTCACGGGACCTCACCTTAATAAAACTCTGATATTTTGATGAATGATAATATATTTATAAAAACGTCTCTTTTCGAGTCGTTTTCTATTACTGTAACTGTGATTCCATGAAGTAATACCCCAACCCTAAATCCGCTGCGAAACGTGAAAATGGGGGTGTTACAGATTGGTATCAGAGCATCAGTTAGGTCAAAACCTAAACTACAACTACTTTTCCTAAACCCGAGAAGGTCCTCAGTGCCCCTGCCATCCTCCGTAATCATACATGCTAAGGTTAGTATAGTTCTTTACTGCTTAACTGCTAAATGATGCATTTAGAATAGTACTTAGTTGCATAACTGTTTCGTAATGCATATCATCTCTATTATTAGTTAGCTATGTCTACTCCCCACTACTCTACCCCCGTCTCATCTAGTCTACATCCGGAGAATGATCTTTCCTCTCCGAATGTACTAGATTATTCCCCTAAACCCTACCTTCCCGATACCTTAGGAGACTTTAGGAATAGTTTAGATACACCTTCACCCTTAGGTTTTACCCCATTCATAGATAACCCACACTTAAAACACTTGAGAGATTTCTATGCTAAGGCAACACCTATAACCCTCCTAAACCATGTTTTACATCCACCATTCCCCACACCTAGATTAGAACCCCATGGTTTCTTTCTCTCTAGAGAACCATGTATACCTAGGAACCCTATCCCTACCTATACCCCTAGATATGACCTTAGGAAACCCTATACATTAGCACCTAACCCTTACTTAGTAAACCCTCCCATTTCATCTTGGAAAGATGAATTTGGAGAAAACCCCACTAGGACAACTTTAGAAAACCAGGAAAACCAATTAGAGAAAATTTTAAATGACTTAGATGAAATTTTTCATGACCTTCTTGAGAAGATAGAAAAAGGTCATGATAATAACTTAGGTAATCAACCTAACTATAGTAGTTTAAGAAATACCTTACAAGAAACCCGTTTTAAGGTAGCTAAAATACAGAAAAAACAAATGAGACACCACCATAAAATAGCCTTTGCCCGTTTTAGGATATGCACTTTAGAAAAGATGATTGATAATGATGAGGAAATCATCAATCAAACCTAGAAAATACAAACTCTTGGAATAAGGAAAACTTTAGAAAAACCCTAAGTAATATGCCTTTTATAACCATAGGAAGTATGCCCTAGAATAATTAGTGCCTATAGGATATGTAAAATAGGAAATCAATAAAATAAGTTAGATTTTAGAAAGTACCTGGTTCCCCTCAATTAGGATAATTTAGATAAACTAGATTTAGGAATGCCTCTCCCCACCTTAGGTCATCCCTAACCCTATAGCAACCCCTAGGAATATAGACCTACCCCATAAACTATAAAAAGTTGGGTACGTGTTATAACCTACCCCGAACCTTAAACCCTTACCTCTAGAAACTTAGGATAAACTACCCCGATGCCTTAGATACATAGAATCTCAAAACTGTTTTAAGCTCCCCTTATACTTTCTCCTCCCTAAAACCCAACCTTTCCAAACACCCTCCCTATCAATGGTGAGAATTTTTATTCTACAACATAGAGATCTGAATTCTTTCTCTTCCGATCTCTAAATCCTCACTACTACCATAGCTTTCTTAAGCTATCCTTCCCCTAGTTAGAGAATCTACCCCTAACTATCCCATATGCAAATATATGGCAATCATATATGAGCATATTCCTATCCTTTCCCTTTTCCCTTCCTTAGATTGCTATGATTCCCGAGTTAATTTCCCTTTTCCCTCTTAGTGAAACCCGAACCATACCATTTAGGATTCCCATACTCTAGGTTAGAAATAACTTTAGGATATCCCTAGAAAACATAAGCTTAAGTATAGAACACCTTAGACACTAGAATAGGTTAGAAACCCTTAAGGAAATAGGAAATAAGATTAGGAATTTTTGAGGTTTTATAGATTAGAAACCAAATCCCTACCTCGATAGATAGAAAAATTAGGAATACATCCCTATAAGATAGGATATAGATCAACATAGGAATTCATAAAGGACATTAGGATTAGAACATAGGTTAGATTTTAGGACTAAATAATAAACCTCCACCCTAAAATTATTAAACCTCTAGCTTAGGTTAGACACATTAAGCTTCTACCAGTAAAGGTACATAAGCAAGCTTCTACCCTGTATGAATAGACTATTTTAAAGATATAGATCCCCTAGACCTAGTAATTAACCTTTAGGATTTCCCACATAACATCTAGGATTTAGAAACCCTTAGGAATAATACACCATTAGAACATCCCAGACCTACTTTAAAAATTTATAACCTAGATCTAAAAACTTAAGGCTATTAGTTATAACTAAAGATAAAATATTTGAGGATAATAGATTACATCTTAGGATTTGATATTTCTTAGGATATACATTAGGAATTACACTTAGAAGATAACATGGATACTACCCTAACTAGTTTCAAGTACCAAGGAATAGTAATACTTATAATAATAGTGATACTCGTAGTAATAGACAACTTAAAACAAAAGAGAAAACCCGAAACCTTACCTAGGAATATTAACACTCCTAGTAAAACCTTAAGAAAGAAACCACTTAAACCTTTTCCCACTTTAGAACCCTCTACTTCATAAGAACCAAACACATCACCTTTAGAAGTTTAGGACTTGTTAGGAAAACTAAAAGAACCTTAGGGGAAAAACAAAAACTTGGAGGAATCTAGTAAATCTTTAAAATTTCATTAGGATACTATCTTTACAGGTATCCTATACTTTTACTCCTTCGTTTAATCTTATCCTTCCAATTTAAACCCTACCTTTCCATTTCCCCACATCCTTTCACTTCAAATTTCACTCTCCCGCCTTTTTCCACTCACCTCATTTCAAAATTCATTCTCCCACCTTTTTACTCTATCGTTTAATCCTACTCTTCTGTTTAAAACCCACTCCTCCATTATTCCTTCACTCCTTCATACCTTCCTATTTCATCCCTTGCCTTCCTTCCTTCTTTTTTCACTCTCTCCCATAAAAATTCACCCTTCCACTTTCATCCATCCTTTCATTCCTTTTTCATCTTTTCGTTCCTCCGTCATTTTTCACTCTATTTTTCCTTCTCTATATTCTCCCTCTACCCCATCCTACAAGGTTCTAAGAATTAGGACTGGTATTTCTTGTCATATCGCAAGATTTTATTAGTTAGATCTTGTAAGAATATCTATGCCGAACTTTAATCCTCATTATGTTCGACTATGGTATTACATTATCTCGCCTTGCAAAGGTTGCAAGAATGAGATAACGCCCGTCACACTAGTCATAACATGGTATAACTACCAGGTGATTAGTTGCTCAACAGAGAGGTTGAAAAACTAACCACCATGACTAGAACACGTCTTTGTCATGGCTTGAACTTGTCTCTATCATGGCTTGAACTTGTCTCTGTCATGACTTGAACTTGTCTCCAAAACACTCTTGACCCACATTTCCTTAAATATGGATCACTCTTTCCGTTTTCCGCCGATAATATTTAAGGACGATTTATGATGACTATTTGATAAAAATGAATTAGGATGCTTTTTCATTTTAAGAAGAAAGTTATAAATCAAATGGATCATGAATTTATAAGCTCTTGCTTACAAGAATTGGGACGCCATTACTTGTAAGTAATATAAACAAATGAGACCAAGTATCTGGCACATGTACAAACAATCTTGTTCCGTTTGTACAACTCTTTCCTTTTCTTTTATCTTTCTCGACTCATTCTTTCCCCTACTCCTACGTTCATCAAAATCTCAGGACGAGATTTCTTCTAAGGGGGTAAGACTATAACAACCCACAAATCTCATCACTATCATTTCCATTACAAATACCTATAGTAGGTATTTCACAGGTAAAATTTTTGCTTTTTGTGTGCATTCATTACTTGCATGACTCTCTAGACTTGCCCACGTATCCTTACAAGCCAAATAACTCAACACTCACACCTTATAAACCCCTGGTATGTCAAGCATAAGCTCACAACAACACCATAATAAGTAATTTACCAATCTAACACTCTAAACTTATCATAAAACCATAACAAACCCTAAACAAACCCTAATTAGGTCTATGTGCTTACTAAACCCTATATGCTTAGTTAAGCTAGTTTGAAAGTGTCCAAGGCTTAAGTATGAGTTACCTTAGGAATATTAGGTTACCTTAGGACTATTAGGCATTACTACACCCCTTTAGAACTTAGGTACAAGTCCCTTAAGCACAAAACCATAACTAAGTCATAACCTTCTAGAATTAGGTCTAGACTATCTCAGAACTTCACTATAAGTAACCACCACTTAGTATAAGCCTCTTAGGACCTAGAATTAGTTATTAGACAATCACAGGACACTATTCTAGGCACAAAACCCTAGGATAAACCCTAATCACCCACTTAACACAAATAGGTCATTTAGGTTACAAAACTAGGTCAAACCTTCCTAAATCTTTCCCATAAGTTACCACCACTTAGTATAAGCCCCTTAGGACTTACGATTAGTCACTAGACACTCTTAGGAACCTAACTTAGGCACTAAACCCTAGGCAAAACCCTAAACTCACTCTAGGTAAAACTATGTTAGAAATAGACCTAAACCTTAGAACTAGGCTACTATAGCACCCTAAACCTTACAACCAAGCACCCTAACACCTCTCCCTAGTTAAGCTAGCACCCTAACACCTTACAAGCACCCACACAAGTACATGCATCACCTACTTGTCACCTACTTAACTAAACCACCACTAATCCACCACTAACCACCACTAAACCACCACTAAACCACCACTAATCCACCACTAATCCACCACTAATCACCCAAACAGCTTACAAGTACCTCTAAGCTATTGCATCACCTCCTTGTCACCCTTTCTTCCCTAACCGCCTCTCTCGGCTCTCCTACACCACAACCGGCCTATGGCGCCTCTTAGCTACCACCATAGCCTATCCTCATCACCACTAGACTCTCCACGACCACCCTAGCTCAGCTTACTCACCTTCCCCTCTCCTCGACAGCTCCTACTTCTTTTTCTTGCTCGCTACTCCTTACGCGAGTATAAATACCCCCCCTCCATTCTTCTTCACACCTTTCCTTCTCTTCTCCACCTCACATTTCTGTAGTATAAGACCCTTAGAAGTCATAGCAAACAAGTAGTGAAGCCTTGAGCCTTGTCGAGTTGTGGTTTGAGCCGAGAAAAGCCCTAAAAACCCTAAACCCCTCGTTAACCTTTCCCCGACCTAGTTAAGCCTCAACTTTGATACTATTAGCTTTATATTAGTTCTAGGATAGATATTAGGTGCCTTACAACCCATAGGATCCCTTGCCTAAGCCTTGGTCATAATCATTTGCTAGTTTTCATTTTCAAACCCTAATTAGAGTCGAATTGCCTTTTTCATGTTATAAGCCCTTTTCGTAAGCTAAAATCTGACTTAGGTAACTTAGATAAGCTAAAATTAGTTAAACATAAGCTAGGAAATCTTTTTGTTTCATAAAAATATAGTTTTCATGGAATTAGGACTAGTTTTGCAAAGTTTTCCATGCATAGGGGTATATATGGTAATTTTCTGAAAATATAGAGTCTAGGGAATATTTTTTACATTTCTTAGAAGTTATAAGTATAAGGACCCTTTTTGCAAAGTTATAAAACCCTAGGATAAAAAGTTAAAAAGTTATAAACTTAAAAGGACTAGTTTTGCAAAAGTTATAAAGTTAAGGGTATAAAGGGTAAATATAGAAAACATATAATTCCAAGGGTCATTTTTGCCTTTTTCTAAAATATATAAGTATAGGGACTAATAGTATTAAGTCTAGATAGTTATAAACCTAAGTATTATAAGTATTATAAGTCTAGGGTAGATTTTGTAAATATACTAAACTTAAAGGGTATAAAGTAAACTATATATAGCAAACATATTTAAAGTTAGAAGCATAACACAATACTAGGGAGCTTCATGTGAGGAGTACTCGTTCTGACGAGTTTGTTGGCCTTACGATTTAAAGTGCCCTGACTCCTCAAATGATTATCGCATATACTTCTGAATTATGATGGCTCGAACGGTGTTATGTTATAACTAAACCTTAATAACAACATGATTCAACAGTAAAGAGCTTCATGTGAGGAGTATTAACTTCTGAATTATGATGGCCCGAATGGTATTATGTTGATAACATAATACAATAGTAGGGAGATTCATGTGAGGAGTCTTATACTTCTGAATTATGATGGCCTGAAGGGTGTTATGTTATATCTAAAACACTAAGAACCCTAAGAATAATTGCTTAAGAAACATAAACTAAAAAACTAAATCTTGACATACATCCACAACAACAACAACAATATCAGGATATGTGAGTAAGGCAGTCTAGTTTATGAGTCACTCTTTACACTAGTTAGAATTCCCAAAGCCCAGGTCAGTTTTCATAGCCTCACACCTTTTAAACGCTTTCTAAATGTTTTACAAACCCTGTGAGGGGGATACGTGCTACTTGCTTTACTTAAGACCGAATACAAGTCTTTTTCTTTGGTTGTTGTACGAGTAAACAAACTGCCACCACTACATAACCAAAATTCAAGAATCTAATCGTTTGGGATATTTTACCCACGCGAACGCGAGTATAGTTGATAGATCTATTGGAGTTTGACAACTCCCGTTGGTATTAACACCTCACTGGGTTGTACCAATAAGTACTATACTTGAACCCACTGAAGGATTAACTTTGGCAAGTTATCCTTCCCATCCCCTCATGTTGGGTATGCAGCCCACATGACCCGGATTGTTAAAGTGTGGTTCATGAGCTTAGTGCAACATACCGCACTCCTAATAATTGTGCATGCATCACAATTATCACACACACATAGCATTTTCCTAGATGGGTGTAACAACGTAGCCCAGGGAACTTGTATTCACTAACACTTAAACCTATGATTCTCACTCAACACCTAGTATTGACTTTTTAAGCATGTATCCTAGGTTATTATTATGGAGACATGGCAGGAGGAGGCACTGAACTCGGAGGACTTTCAATCGTGTTATCATTCTCACACTATTTCACACTTAGATTCATGGGACCTCACCTTATTAAAACTTTGATATTTTGATGAATGATAACATATTTATAAAAACGTCTCTTTTCAAGTCATTTGCTATTACTGTAACTGTGATTCCATGAAGTAATACCCCAACCCTAAATCCGCTGCGAAACGTGAAAATGGGGGTGTTACAATATTACTTCATGGAATCATAGTTACAGTAATAGAAAATGACTCGAAAAGAGACGTTTATAGAAATTTAGTCATCATTCATTTGATTATCAGAGTTTTTATAGTAAAAGATATACTTTTACTATTGATGAGGTCCCAAAGTCTAAGTGGTATGTTGTGTTTGAATGATAACCAGTTTGAAAGTCCTTCAAGTTCAGTGCCTCCTTCTGCCATAACTCCGCAGTAATGATACACCTAGGATACATGCTTAAAAAGTCAACACTAGGTGTTGAGTGAGAGTCATAGGTTTAAGTGTTAGGGAATACATGTTCCCTGGGCTACGTTGTTACACCCATCTGGGAAAATGTTGTGTGTGTGTGTGTGTGTGTGTGTGATAATTGTGATGCATGCACAATTATCAAGAGTGGGGTATGTTGCACTTAGCTCATGAACCACACGTTAACAATCCGGGTCATGGGGGCTGCAGACCTAACCATGAGGGGATGGGAAGGATAACTTGCCAAAGTTAATCCTTGAGTGGGTTCAAATATAGTACTTATTGATACCATCCAGAAAGATTTAGTATCAACGGGAGTTGCCAAACTCCAATAGATCTATCAACTATATTCGCGTTCGCGTGGGTAAAATATCTCAAACGATTAGATTCATGAATTTTAGTTATGTAGTGGTGGCATATAGTTTACTCGTGCAACAACCAAAGAAAAAGACTTGTATTTGGTTTAAAGTAAAGCAAGTAGCAAGTATCCCCCTCACAGGGTTTGAAAAGCATTTAGACTGAAAAGTTTAAAAAGATGTGAGGAGGCTATGAAAACTCACCTGGGCTTAGGGAAATCTTATTGATGCAAAAAGTGACTCGGAAACTAGACTGCCTGACTCACGTATCAATGTCAAGCTTTAGTTGTTTTGTTTATGTTGTCTTAAGTACTCATTCTTAGGGTTTTTAGGGTTTTAGATATAACACAACACCGTTCATGCCATCACAATTCAGAAGTATAAGACTCCTCACATGAAGCTCCCTACTATTGTATTATTTTATCAACATAATACCGTTTGGGCCATCATAATTCAGAAGTTAATACTCCTCACATGAAGCTCCTTACTATTGAGTTATGTATTTATTTGGAGTTTAATTATAACATAACACTGTTCGGGCCATCATAATTCAGAAGTACATGCATTAATCGTTTGAGGAGCCAGGGCACTTTAAATCGTAAACCCATGAAACTCGTCAAAACTAAATATCCACATAATACTCCTCACATGAAGCTCCCGAGTATTGTGTTATGCTTATAACTTTAATATTTTTATTGTATACCCTTATAGTTTAACATATTTACAAAATCTACCCTAAACTTATAATACTTATATTACTAAGGTTTATAACTATCTAGACTTGACACAATTAGTCCCTATACTTCTATATTTTAGGAAAATGACAGAAATGACCCTTGAACTTATAAGTTTTCTATATTTACCATTAAGACCCTTAACTTTATAACTTTTGCAAAACTAGTCCTTTTAAGTTTATAATTATTTAACTTTTTATCCTAGGATTTTATAACTTTGCAAAAAGGGTCCTTATACTTATAACTTCTAAGAAATTTCAAAAATAGTCCCTAGACTTAATATTTTCAGAAAGTTACCATATATATCCCTATGCATGGAAACTTTGCAAAACTAGTCCTAATTCCATGCAAACTATATTTTTATGAAACAAAAAGGTTTCCTAGCTTATGTTTAACTAATATTAGCTTATCTAAGTTATCTAAACTAGCTTAGGGCTTATGGAAAGGACTTATAGCATGTTAAAGGCAATTAGGTTTTAGGGTTTTAAAAAGAAAACTAGCAAATGATTATGACCAAGGCTTGGGCAAGGGTTCCTATGGGATCTAAGGCATCCTAATACTATCCTAGAACTGATCTAAAGCTAAAGAAATAAAAATGAAAGCTTACCTAAGTCGTAAGGGGTGTAACGTGGGTTTTAGGGTTTTCTAGGGCAAAATGGGACTCGACAAGTATGCAAGGCCTTAAGGGCTCGACTCCTAAGGTTTCTAAGGGTCCTAAACTACTACTAACTACAGAAGGTTTGAGGTGAAGAAGTGGGAAGGTGTGGTTTGGGAAATGAAGGTATACGAGGCCTTATATAGGCTTGTAAGCCTTGGAGACCAAGAAAACGGGAGTATGAGGTATCGAGGGGGGGGAGATGACTAGGAAAAGCTACTATATGACTAATGAAAGCTATATGATGACTAATGGAAGCTAGGAGGAGGCGTAGGGTGGTGTGGCGGTTTTAGGGCCGTATTTCGGTTTTGGGGTGACAAGGAGGTGACGAGCCTCCTTGTTGGCTATTTAGTGGCCATAAGGTGATAGGGAGGTGCTTGTAAGCTGCTTGTATGCTGCTTAGAGGGTTTATGGAGTCGGTTTATGGTTTATGTGGTGAAAAGGAGGTCGAGTGGTGAAGGTGGTGACAAGTAGGTGATGCACCTACTTGTGTGAGGTGCTTAGAGGTGCTAGGGTGTGTGCTAAGCATTACTAAGGTGCTAGGCTACGTACTTGAAGTGTTTGAGGTGCTTAGGGTACTTAGTTTTAGGATTAGGGTTAAGTTAGGTTTAGTTTAGACCTAATTTGGTTTAGTGAGTGATTAAGGTCTAGTTTAGGGTTTAGTGCCTAGTTTAGGGTGCTATGAGTGTCTAATGACTAATTAAGTCCTAAGGGGCTTATACTAAGTGGTAGTAGCTTATGGGAAAGTTTTGGGAAGGTTTGACCTTGTTTTCGGGAGGTTATAACCTAGTTATGGTTTTGTGCCTAAGTGACTTGTACCTAAGCTCTAATGGGTTGTACTAGTGCCTAAGGGTCCTAAGGTGTCCTAATGTTCCTGAGGTAACTTATACTTAAGCCTTGGACACTTTCAAACTAGTTTAGTTAAGCATATAGGGTTTAGTAAGCACATAGACCTAAGTAGGGCTTAATTAGGGTTTATTAGGGTTTTGTGATATGTTTAGTGTGTTAGATTGGTAGATTACTTATTATGGTATTGTTGTGATCTTATGCTTGACATACTGGTGGTTTATAGGATGCGAGTGTTGAGTTATTTGGCTTGTGTGGATACGTGGGCAGGTCTAGAGAGTCATACAAGTAATGAATGCACATAAAAAGCAAAAATTTACCTGTGAAATACCTACTATAGGTATTTGTAATGGGAATGACAATGATGAGATTTTGTGGGTTGTTACACCTGCAGAAAAGACTACTCATCTACTTTTAAAGGAAAACAGTGGAGAAGCAGTTGATGTGCATACTTATAGATCCATGATTGGCTCCTTGATGTATCTCACTTCATCAAGACCAGACATCATGTTTGCAGTATGTGCTTGTGCAAGGTTTTAGGTCACTCCCAAGATATCTCACTTGACTACTGTGAAGAAGATTTTCAAATATCATAAAGCATATCCTAATCTAAGATTATGGTATCTAAAAGAATCTCCTATGGAATTGGTCAATTATTCAGACACTGATTATGCTGGTGCTAGCTTGGATAGGAAGTCAACAACAGGTGGATGCCAATTTCTTCGATGTAGATTGGTGTCATGGCACTGCAAGAAGCAGACAATGGTGGCTACTTCATCAACTGAAGCAGAGTATGTGGTTGCTTCAAGTTGCTGTGCTCAAGTATTATGGCTTCAAAACCAGTTACTTGACTATGGGTACAATTTCATGAATACCATCATTTATATTGACAATAGCAGTACCATTTGTATAATTAAAAATCCTGTACAACACACTAAAACTAAACACATTGAAATTAGACATCATTTTATAAGAGATTGTTATGAGAAAAAGTTAATACAAGTTGTCAAAATACATACTGATGATAACTATGCTGATTTGTTAACAAAAGGACTTGATGTGGGAAGGTTTCAGTACTTGGTAACAGGTATTGGAATGCTTAACCCTTAAAATCTGATGTCTAACAGTTTTTGGTGTTGAGGGGAGGATTTTTGTACTGTTAATTGTTGTATATGTTTGCATATTCTTGTATATTGTATATTCTTTGTCCACTAACACTTTTGCAGAAATTGAAGTCAAACACTCACAATCAGGGACAAATCAATGAAAAGTGAAACTTGCAATTTTATTCATTAAGAAAGGTTTCATTACATTGGAGTGTTTCATTACATCAGAACAACAAAAGACAACACAACAAACACCTAAACCAACTACTCCATAGCCTTTTTGCCTTTTCCTTTGAAGTCAGGCATGCTTTTATGGACTCCTTTCTCATTGATCTTATTCCACACATGCTTATTGGGAAGTCCTAGCACTTGTTTGGCTGGTTTTGGGCGTGGCAGAGTACTCTCAGGCACTGGGATCCTCCTCATTGATGTCACAGCCTTCTCAAGTTCACTTGGTAACTTCATTGCTAGAGCAAGTGGCTCTTTATCATCAGAATGGAAGCTTAGAGCATAACTAGGCAATTCTGAGGAGCTTGAGTCAAAGACATAGGGTGGAGGAGTAGGAAGATCATCAGAAGCAATTGGTTTTTCACCTTTCTTATTTGATTTCTTGGTCAAAGATTTTGAGGCATTGGGTGGAAAATAGTTGGCCCATCTTGTAGATGCTGATTCAGCAGATGATGAATCAGAGGAGATATCAATTATGTCAGGGTTGGAGTTCATTGTGTTGCTGCTAATGGAGGTGGTTTGAAGATTAATTGAGGGTTTAGAAGTTGTTTGATGTGTTTGCTTTATGATTCGAGCCCTTTTTATAGGCCAAGTCAACCCTAGGAGTATACCCAGAGGAGTAATTGCACTTACCTTTTTAGTTGGTGGGTATAGTTAAGTTTGGAGATATTTTACTATATCGGGTTGACCATAACAAGATATTTTTAGGAACAGTTACTTGGTCAAAAGTAACTTTGGTTTCTAACTGATTGGCTTTTACCTTTGGTTTGAATTTTCTTGGTTTTATACTAACTTATGCAGGTTAATAAGCAAAATTGCTGGGAGTTGATCATATGAAATGTGTATCTGAGACACACAACAAGTGGTTATTGGTTCACCATGTCTAATCCACATAAGAACCAACTAGTCCAGAGCAAACGGCTACTGGTAAAGACTTGTCAAATCCGTTTATGGTTGATAGTTTACCAAAAACTATATGGTTTTCAACTCACCATAATTATTTAAGAGTTGGCTAGTCCATAGCAAACGGCTTATGGTAAAGACGCATCAAATCCGTTGATAGCTGGTAGTTTGTTAAAAACTATGAAAGAGCAGTCTAATTTAAACCTATTTTGTATTCCCACTGCTCATAGAAAATTTTTTTTGTGAAAAAGTTTCCACTGCAAGTTCACAGTTTCCACTGTTAGTGTAAATGTTTCTAATGGTGAACTAGCCGTTGCAACTGTTGTGTTAGTAACTAATTTTTAATTAGCCGTTGAGAATAACCGTTTTGTTACCATACTTACAGGGGTTTATTTATGAGAATTATCTATTTTCTTATTTCTTTTTATTCTTTTCCAAAGATAAATCCTTACTTAAGATAAATTCTCTCTTGTGTATTAATCTCAAACCCTAGCAGTATAATTCTCAAATCTCAATTGGCTTGTTAAACTTTCAATTAAAACTCACACGATCATATTTTTGTCATAATAATCCATGGCTTCTTTAAAGTTTGTTGATGAACACAACCAAGTGGCTTTCTTGCAGAAGACAGATGTCAAGAGTGGCCCTATTTTTCACCAGATTGTGGATTTTCTAAATGCTACACACATAAGGTATGCTTTATCTTTAAACCCCACAATCTATGTCTCTCACATCAAACAGTTTTGGCAGACTGTTACTGTCATAACTATTGAAGATGGAGACAGACATGAAACTGTTGATGCTTTAAGAGACACAGTGGATGGGGTAACTATTGATGTTACTGAATCATCCTTGAGGAGAGTTCTCCACTTGGATGCTCAAGAAGGTCGCATCACATTACCTGTTCCAGATATCTTACAATCTATCTCTGATATGGGGTATAATACATCCAATAAAAAGCTTACTTTCAAAAAGGGATGTTTCTCCCTACAATGGAGATTTTTCACGCTTAATTCCTAAGAAAACTTCTTATGAACATTTTAGCACTACAATGGCTATTCATTTGATTTGTTTGGCAACAAATTGGACTTTTAATTTTTCAAAGTTTTTATTCAACAACATGGTTGGCAATGTAAAGAGTAGTTACAAATTTTTGATGTATTCAAGATTTATTCAAACAGTGTTAAATGAATATCAGCTGCTACCTCATAAAAGGATTTACAAAACACCTTGCCTTAAACAAAAAGTTTTTCAAAACATGGCAAAGGCAACAGAAGGATATGATGGGGTAGTACATGCTCTTTTTCCACAAATGCTTGAAATTATTACTCAGGTACAGGTTTAAGGCATAGAAATCCCAACTGCACCCCAACACACTCCCACAATCACTGTTCCATCCATATCTTATACCCCCCCCCAAGTAACTCACACTTATGAGAGGAGGCATAAACAGCCAACTCCTCCCATCACAACACTGAATATACCTGAACCTTTTGGTGTAGGTACAAGCAGTGGAGGTTTAGGAGTACTTCCTAGTCCAACTAGGGAGGAAACTGAACCATTGCCCCATGATTCACCTCTCTCAGCAGGTCACACAGCTGGAAGTGATGAGGGCAGTGGGAAATTTAAAGAATTTATGGAAACCTGTACAAAACTGTCAAAGCAAGTTGCTCTGTTGGAGAAGGATTTGGCACACACTAAGGAGCAACATGCCAAAGATATTCAAGGTCTTCAAGCTGAGATCACATCTTCGAAGGAAGAAGTGCAGCAGCTTAAAAGGAGAAGATCTGCTACACTGGTGATTTCATCTCTATCCTCACCTCATGATGATGATTCCGAAGACTTCAGTGATGATTTGGGAAATTCTCCCAAACAGGGGAGGAAAACAGATGCTGAAACTCAGGGGAGGAAACTAAATTTTGGGGACGATCAAGATTTTGGAGTTTTTGAAAGTTTGGGCTATTATGAACCAGTTGAAGAAGCTCAGGGTACTAAAGAAATTCCTCAACAACAAGAAACAGAGGAAGTGGTTAAAGATGATCCAACAGAGATTGTGGATTTACATGCTCAAATAATACCTGAAGAAGTTTTGGATACAGCTTCAAGTCAACCTCATAAGACACAAGCAGTTTCCACTGCCAGTTATGTTGAAGACACTGCTGAGGAAGAAATTGCTAGAAAAAGGAAAGAAAAGGGGAAAGCTCCAATAGTTGACGAAGAATCTGAGCAACAAAGAGTTGTTAAGCCAAGAATAGCTGCTCAGATAGATTATGATGCAGAGGTAGCTTAGAAACTTCATGAACAAGAATTGGCTAATAAAGCTGCACAGGATGAATTGGATGTGGCTAGCTTTATGGAGGCTCAGAGACTGCACAATGAAGAGTTGACTAGGGATGCTCCAAAAGTTGATTCTGCAGATTACACATATGTACCAACTGAAGAAGAGATTGAACACATGATCCAGACAAATCCTGAAGTGAAGAAGAAAGCTATTGAGCTTGTTGCAGATCAAAGTTTAACTACTAAAGAGAGATCAGCTCAACTAGCAGATTTTATCCAAATGAAGAATGATCAAGCACTTCAAGAGATGATTGGTTCAATCAAGAAGAAGCAGAAAAAGCAAAGACAACCATCCAAAGTTCAAGTGATTGCTGGAATGAAGAAGTATATCTGCAATGTTGGTGGATGGAAGATGTCACAGCTCAGAGGGAAGTCACATGAAGAGATTCAGGGTATCTACTAAAGAATTTTCAAAATGGATAAAGACTTTATTCCAATGAATTCTGAAAAAGAGGCTAGAAGATTTCCAAAGTACAAAAGGCCAAGTACAACCCTTGAATCTGAAGCCACTAAGAAGACAAGATTAGCTCAAGAACAAGAATCTCAAGCTGAAAAGTTAACTACAGAGCAGCTTGATGATATGCTACTTGTTGACACTGATATTCTTTCCATTGAGACACTACAAGTAAGACATCCAATAGCATATTGGGAGATTCATGAAGATGAATTTGGAGAAGCTTGGAAGATTGTCAGAATTGGTGGTGATACTGAAGTATATAGAGATTTTGAAGATCTTGTTAGGTCTTGTGACAGAGCTGACTTAAACACTTTATGGGGTTTGGTACAAGCAAAATTCAGAGATGAAGAGCCTGAAAGTGTTAAAGCCAAGGAGCTATGGGTGCACTTCAGAAGACTTTATTCACCTGACCCAAGTAATAGGTATTGGATATTTGAAGCTGACAACTTGACTACTTAATGGAAACACTACAGTTCAAGTAATATTCATCATGTGTCTACACAAGCTGGTGTGCATGTGTTTATGCTTACAGAGAAGGAATATCCCTTAAGAGCTGGAGTTCTCACTGTTATGATATCTTCAAAGTTAAGGTGTGAAGAAATAACTCCTCATCTTCAAGATTTATTGCAGAGGATTCGCGAACAGAATACAAGAGCCATAAATGAGTTAAAGAGGAGATAAAGTGTTTGGAAAAATCCCCCCTTTCATCAAAGAAGCTGTTTAGTTAAAGAAACTTATTGATTTGCAAAGAAATCATAAGTTTAGGGGAGGATTGTTGGGTATAAAACTAACAGTTACCACTGTTAAACTTGGAAGAAGACACTGCTGCAGAAATGCACTAGCAGTGGAAACACCATTACCACTGCTAGTACATATACTTATCACTGCATAAGTTATAACTGTTTTGTAATCGTGTATTTGTGACTTTCTAAAAATTCAGTCTATATTTTAAACAATAGTTTATTTAATAGAATACTACCTATTTTTATATAATAACTTCGTTGGAAGTTATCCGTGTACAATCCAATTCATATCGACCACAACTATACTATGTCCACTCTACATTTCATGTACTCCACTTATTTCGTTTGTATCCAATATTAAAAAAGTTACTTTCACTTTTATTTTTGGAATTAATTACTTAAACTATCCAATAACTATAAACTACAAAGGCATTCTGTATGTAATAAAGTGAAAGTTATTGGAAACCCACTATCTCAAAAATATATTCATAATTTTTACAAATCGTATTCGTCACAATGGTACCATTAAAAAGTTATGTCGAATTAACGGTACCCGAATTCGTCAAGAACTACTAAACTATGCAGCTAAAACGGTTACCCGTAAATCAAATGTGTGACAAAAACTACAAAACTCAACCACCTTTGAGGTGCCGTTTTGGGCATGGTGTCTAAGACACAGGTCTTACACCAAATCCCAACTAAACACCTAATTCTCGATACCACTTTGCATGCACTCAATTTAGATCAAATAAATTTTCCCATTCTTTCTCTCCTCTTTCCAGGGCTCTGTTCCGATATCCAATCCATCAAGAAGATCAAATTTTTTGAAGAACAATAATTTCCAAGTACTTATAAAACATCATTACAAGGTTCTTTGAAATATAACCTATGATTAGTTAGGGTTTTCTTATTATGAAACTTAGTAATCCTGTCAAGGTAAGTAACTCATTAAACTGTCATGTCTGGTGGTATGTTTCTACCACACTAGTTAATTTTTATGCATGCAAGTAGATGTTAATGTAACACTCTTATTTTATGTTTTTTTTAACTTTTATGAAATATATTATATATATAGGTTTTGGTGTAGAGATTTTTGATGTTTTAGGGAACCGATTGACACCTTGAGAGGTGTATCGGTAATTTATGGATTGTTGAAGTTGATTGATGATAAATTAGATTAGTATAGGATGAAAAAACCATTTTGACATTATATATAAGCTTCTGGATATTTAAAAATACAAAAACTCCGAGGTTGGACCCATTTTTTGAGCAAATATAAAGAAAATAACTTTTAAGATGATACCATGGCCGGAGAAGAACGGGTAAAAACGGGTTTATAACGAAAAGTTATTATCCAAATTTATTTTGAACAAATTGGGACAGCGCTGGAATTTTTATAAATTTAGAAACTCAGCAACTCCTCATCTATTTTGACAAGATACCAGAAGAGTTAATAACAAAAAGGAAACCCATTGCAAAAGAACGGACTAAAAATTGAGTTTGAAACGAGAAAGTTTACGCTATAAACAAGTTACAAGGTTTTTCTTATATAACCTGAAAAATATGTTGCTGATGTATATAAGGTTTCCATGAAAACAGGGCCCCTAACCCCATTAAAATGACCAACATGATAAAAATTGTGTACTTGTTTAGAGCTAAGCCGTGGGATATAAAAATTTCTTGAAAACGGACTTATATACGATATTTATTGTGATTTTCGAAAGTATTTTTCACTAAGAATATACCAACATGTAATATTTCACTATTACCTTAATACGAGATGTAAATTATCATTTCGGACAAACAATATATTTTTGGTACAAAAGTAGTGTATAAATGCAATACATTGCCATTCATAACATCCTTATTAAATCTAAAGTTAGGAAAATAGTCATTCATGGATAGGTTGCGGCTTATGAACGCGCCGTTTTTGCCAACATCCTTCCTTTACATTTTTAGGTCCAAACACTACAAGGAGTGTATAGCCTCGCTTTTAATCTTTTAAATGAATTTTTATAAACTCGCGTTGAGGGGGATACATGCTAGTTTACAAAACGAATACAAGTAGCTTTTTGGTATTGCTTGACCCGATATACATTGATTATAAATGACATTGAGTTTCTCTTGCCACATTTAATTCTCCATCATGACCGTTATTTATATCGACCCGGGCTTAAAAATTTTAATTATTAAAATATGCATATTGGCATTGACCAGCCTGCGAATGGGTAGCGCCATCTTTCAAACGGTGCATCATAATATTGAGAACTTATGTGGTAAATGGCAAATATTACCCTACCGGGGCAAATGATTATAACTTGGTTAAGTTTCGAGGTTTCATAGCTCTATGTTTATAATCTGATAACCCAACATAGTACTGATTCATACTTTTACCGAGAATAATACTTGTATTCAATTTATTATTACTAAACTCTATGAATGTCATCAACATTATTTGTGAACTTTTAGCATGTTTATCTCAATTCCGTAAGTAACCTCAGCTGATGGGCCGCGCAAAGGAGAAGACTATCAATAAGATGGCTCAGTTTTCTAAATTTTTACTATGTACTAAAATTTGAAGACTTTTATTACCTATGTATCTTCAAACTTTAAACCTTTGGGACCCTCTTGAAACGTATTAACCTTTATAATGTAATGTTTATTAAATATATGTATTAAATTTATTATATTTGTACGAGTAATCGAATATATAGCAACCCCATGTCCCTTTCCGCTTGCAATCCTGAAAATCGGGCGGTGTTAAAGATTTGTACCAGAGCACAATGATTATAGTGAAACTAGGTCTTTTTGTTTTAAAACTAGGGACTATAATCGTTTATTTTTTAAGATCATGAGCTTCCATCATCTTGTCCATACCGATGCCGCCTACTTCCACTCCCTATTATCCCCTTAGTATAACATCTGACATGCTAATACTAGAAATATTATAAGCGTTATAATTATTTTCTTCTATCGAAATCCGTGAAATATCACTTCTTATATATTAAACTTTACGTATAAAAACTTCTTGTTGTATCATAAAAATTTTAAACTTGCTAAAAATTAATCTAACACAATCTTTGATTAGCACCATTTTGTAAACACACAATAAATATTATCATTATACAGTTAAATTATCTTCTCTCTTCTTTTTATGAATAGTATAAGGGTATTTTGTGATAAAATCCAAGTTTTGAATACCCAAGGACTATTTTTGCCATTTTTGAAACTTGAGGGACCTTTTCTGCCAATTGATGAAAACTTTTATCCAGGGACTAAAAATGAATAATTTTAACTTCCCATGGACTAATATTGACTTTTCTTCCATTTTGAACCCTCAAGGACTAATTTTGCCAAAGTGTGAAACTTCAGGGGCCTATTTTGTCATTTTTCAAACTTGAGGGACCAAAGTTGTCATTTTGTGATTTTTAACTTTAAAGGATTTCTTTTGACAACTTGTGAATTAAAAAGGACCTTTGATGATATTTTTCATGTTTTGAAATACCAGGGACTAGTTTTGCCATTTTGTGAAAGTTAAGGGACTGAAACTGTCAATTGTGCAAACTTGACTGTTTTTCATCAGTTTTCAATCCTTTTGTATCTGAAATACATAAAAACATGTTTTTGTGATATTTTATATATTTTAGGGTATTTTTGTGTGTTTTCAGATGTTTTGCCAGTCTAAATGTGATAAAAATGATGAGTATTTGCACACTCATCATTGATAAGTTTTAAGATTTTTATAAGTTTATTATTTTTACGTTACCCGGTTTTAAATTTCGTGACTTAAGGATTTAACGTTAGCAATTGCCGGGATCAAACTACACTCCGTAATTCAAAGTTATAATAAAAACTACACATTTATCACCTCACCATAGGTGGCATTTCATTATGACTGACCAAGCCGTGTGGCTTGGTGAGAATGCATCATGCATAAGATTAGAACATATGTCATTTATCTTAGCTCTTAAGCCTTCATAATTAGATATCTACTCATTATATCATTCAACTAAGACTAAGAACTCTCTCACCCTCCTCCTCCTTGGCCGTCCCATAGCAACCACCATACCACCATCATCCATTGATTTTTAGGCTTCAAGTTATACATCAAAAGTGAAGGTTTTAGGTAGTTTTATAGTATTCTTGGGTTTATTTGGTGATTCCATGTTGAATTGGAAGATTATCAAGTTTATTAGGGCTGAGATAAAAGGGTATTTTCAAGGGTTACACAAGGTTAAAGTAAGCTTGGGTTAAAAGATTGAAGACAAGGGTTGAAGACTAAAAAGTTTTGGGAGTTAGTTGTTCTTGTTATATTCATCCTAATCCTTGTAAGGTTCATGTTTATTCATGTTATTATTCAGTATGGTTATAATAAGATAATGATCTTTGATATATTTATAAGATGTAAGTAGTATTTGTATCAATTAGATATTGTACACATGCTTAAAACTATAAAAACAAGTCTTATATATGATTATGAAACTAAGAATGTAAACAGTCCCAAAGAACGAATTCGCTACACAACTCAGTGAACCTTGGACTTTAGGGAATAATATACGATTGTAGAGCTATGTCTTGTGGTCGTTTCTTCGGGTGGTTCGACCCATAACTCATCCGAATGAGTAAATTAGAGTTAAAATGGTAAAACGTGTCGAAAACTGCATAACATATTTCATTTGGAAAAACAGGAATGTTCTGGTCATATTTGGAACTCGGCCCAGTTTTATGAAATGTATATAACATCTTAACTTGAATATAACCGCAAACCTCACGTCAAAGAAGTTGTAGAACTCTATACATCGCCAAAATGGAGGGACTGCAGTTAGCTGTCCAAATAACAGCTTTGAAATATAAGTTTAGTTTTGCAATTTGACTTAGGATATGAGGTGCTTAAGACCATAAGACTTCTAAAATCAATAAATACATTTAAATACCTTTCCAAGGACATGGAAAACAATACATAAAGACTTATGGTTTGGGAATAACGTGTTGATTAAGTCGGGATAACCATATAAGTGAAAACCGAAACTTTATGAAAAGTATTGTTTTTACCTCTTTTAATATAGAAACCGAAGTGGTAGGACCCACTGTAATACCCTAAAATCTGGTTTTCCATTTTTATAACTAATTTTATTTTAACCTAAGTTTATATTATGATTTAGAAATATTTAATACTTTATATTATGTAATAAGTACTTAGTATTAGTAATAAACCTATAGTAAACTCATTAAATAAAATTTGTTGCTTTCCAAAACTAAAGATATAGATGTCACACGACTTATTCTTTCTTTTGTACAAGTCTTTACACATCTTCTTGCTTTCTAACCTTCATATCACATGACACAATAATTGCCTTCAAAATTCTTGTACACATTTGTATAACAGGAAATAAGAACAAGTTAAAACTAGTGTATATCCTAAATATAATAAAAGATTTCATTACCTCTCCTTGCCAAGAATAGCACACGTCATTCCCTATGTCATATACGGTTTTATTCCCTCCTCATTAACAAATATTATACGATCTTCATCCCCTTCCTCTCTCTCTTCCATAACCGAACCCTAAACAACCCTAAATTCCATTGTTTTCTTCCATTCTAAGATTTAAAAGCCAAGAGTGAGTAGCCTTTGGTGATCGTTTAAGTGGTCTAGCAGCTTGTTCTATTCGCTGTGCCTAGTCCTTGTCTTTTGTCTCGTTATTATGCCCTTAGAAGGTACTCATCATCATCGTTCCTTTTGCCTCTCATTCTTTATACCACACACACACACACACACACACACACACACACACACACACACACACATATATATATATATATATATATATATATATATATATATATATATATATATATATATATATATATATATATATATATATATATATATATATCATATTTGAATCTTGCTAAACCTATTGATAAACATGTTATACTAATCATGTATCTCGTTAAAAAGGGTAATCAGACACATAACCATACGCTTCATAAATCATGAAAACTCTAATATGTCGACTTTTATTTGGTTTCTCTATATTCGAAGCAGTCTTCTTTCCAGCCCAAATCTTTGTCATGCAAGCCCTAATAAGATCATTAAAGATACATTTAATATGTATTCAAATCTGGAAAACCCTAGGGGATTAATGGGAGTCGATTAGGTTTAAAAGGGTTAGGGTTATGTTGTTTGTGCCTCACTAGTATGCTGTCCAAAAAAAGGGTCATTTTGCAAGAGGTCTAATTTGACAATACCAACATGTTTTTGCATAATTCTTGAGTCTAAAACTGAGTTTGTGGAGTGTACGATCTGAATATCAAATTTCGTGGTCATTGGAAGTCAGGAAAGCAGCCTTTTGATTTTTAAAAGATTAAGTGTCAAACCTTTATTTTAGATGTCTAAAAATCAGTTGGCATTTATGATTTTTAATTTTTAAACCATAACGAATTAGAACCCAATTATAGCAGGTGAATTATCAATATGTTAGTTAGTTACTGGAATTTTTGTGGATTTTTCTAAAAGGGCTAGATAAGTTTAATAAATACAAACTTTTCGGGGTATACCTGAAGTGCACTTTCTGGACAGGTTTGGGGAAACGATTTTTATTTGGATACTTGTGCTTTTAAATAAAATATAGAAAAATTACAGTAAGTAACTAACATGTATAAGTACTTATGATAAATATTTGAGCACCTCAATAAGTATGTAAGTATGGTTTTAAATTCATAAATAGAGGGACCAAAATATGATAAAATTTGAAATGTGTCATAAGTTAGGGTTTTGGTTTAACCTTACCCCATTAAATATGTTTTGAATCTAATTTCATTTGAAACATTAATTCAGATACTATTGAACATATGTTAATGATGAGGCGAAAAGTGTTACGCTTTTAGGGGGTCATTTAATCCCTAAACCGTTATTTTATGATCAAATATTGCCTTAAATCGTTCCTTTTGTCATTTTAGGCACTTTCAGGAGGAATTCTAGAAAACATTGCATTTTGGACGTTTTTGGAGCATAAAAGTAAAGAAACGACAAAGTCTTAAATCAAGCTGGAATTCCTACCTGACGGCGTCAGGCTTTGGATGCTGACGCCGTCACCTGAAGATAAAGGAGTGGATTCAGACTCTACTAGACGACCAAGAAAGGATTCAAGATGTTTACACCTGACGGCGTCAGGTGTTGCAAGGTCTAGGCAGTCAGGTGTTAAGCTAAAGAGAGACGGCCCAGAAGGTTTTAAAGGCTGACGGCGTCAGAAGTATATCTAGGTGATCCGACAACCCTAGACACGGCGAGTTGACAGCGTCAGGATTTATAACCTGACGCCGTCAGAATGTATTTGCTATATATACTTTAGGATTTTCTTTCATTAAAGTGTGTAACCTTTGGGAGAACTTTAGGGATAAACCCTAGGTCGAATTTACTACCTTCTTCAAGGGTTTTTCACCCTTGTTTCATCCATGCTTAATTAAAGATAAGTCTTCCATTAAATCATTCAATATGTCTATGTGTTTTTTGATTATATCTTATGCTTGTCTTTCAATTAACATGTTAGGCTAGGTTTCTCTTGTGTTTGATTAGATCTAATGAAACTTAGCTATTGATTACTTGTTGTTGGTTTGTTATTGATTGTTGTGGGTAGGTGATGTCGATGTTAGGCTTAAGAAAACTGGCTAACTTCCAATTGGTGACTTGCTTGAACGTCTTAAGAAACATGAATCAGATGTGTACTACGATTGTTTGGTTGTATTTAATGGATAAGTAATTACTAGTGATTTCATGGTTTGGATACTAAACGTGTCGGTATAGAATGAAGTTTGCGCTTATAGAGTTAGGGAAGATCGTACACGGCCCTACGAATGGTATTAAGGAATACAACCCGTCATCCACACAATTGTAACAAACCAATTAACCGGTAAAAGATAGCTAATGAAATCTAAGTAAACACACTTTTCTCCATATTAGTTTCACAACCATTTACTTTCTTGTTATTTTATTTTATTTGCATTAATAGTTATTTGGGTTAGTTGACTAGCAACTAATTCCGCCCACTCTTCCAAATACCCGAGATTTTTACTTGCTTTCCATAAAACATAAAAATACAAAAAGAATCATCCCTCACCCTTAGACCTAATTAGAGTAGTTTTCAATCCTAACGACACTATTCTCCGAGAGAACGATCAATCCCCCGGTACTTGCCACTTCACTATACTGGATCGGTTAAGTACACTGCCTGGTGGGGATTGCAAGCTTCTCCTGATCCCTTGAGAGGTAAAACCTACTGTGTAGGCCGCAACCCACACATCAGTTAACCTAGTTTCACATATAAAACCCTAATCACGTTAATGAATAACTATAAGTAATTAAAATCCGTTATGACACTAAATGAACGTATAAGTATAATATGATTATAATCCGTGTAGATTCGGTGAAGAAGGAGTGACTCGTATTTCTTTGTGTTCATTCATTCTTTGCTTTCATTTGCGTTAAGGTGCATATATTATATCCTTTATCAGTAAGGGTTTTCTCATGACTTGTTTTCCTGATATTTGTTATTTGATATCATTGATCGATATTTGTTTTGTTATTCATTTGATTATCCTTTTCATGCTATATTCATTTCATATAGCTATTATCTTAGTTGGACAATTAGTAATTGTCCCTCATTATTATTTTATACGTCATTTGCCTATTTCTGTTGCCCATATTTGTTAACTAGTCATGGGGGTTCCATGACCTTGTCATTGATGCACCAATTGTATTGACACTATCTGTGGATGTGTGTTTTGTCCATGGCGTTCCCACATTATGCTATATAGCAACAAAGAGAGTTTGGAATATTTTTGAATAACTTATATTTACGAACGTGTTATTCCCGGTTTTTATAAAAGCTCACACTTAAGTTATATTTACGACGATTTCCGAAACATAAATAACAATGTTATTTTCAAACAATTAAAATAATTTATCATCGACTAACTTAAAAATGAATAAAGCAAATATTTTATATAACTAAACATCTACTAATTTAAAATATTTAACTAAGTATTTTAACTTAACATAACTTATCCTTCACTAACTTTTGTTAAATTCTATATGAATATGTTATATACTTAGTAACGTTGGAAACATATATATGATATCTAATACAGTACACACAACAGTTCACCACACAAGTGATGAAGATACAAATACTTTTACAAACGTTGCAGACTTTTAAACTTTATTGGTTAAAGTCATAAACATAAACCAGCGAATCTAAGACTTGAGATATTAATCTAGGTCGCTTGTTGGAGTCATTCGCTCACACTTTTGATATTACCTCATCTTGACTATTTTACCACCGACGTGAGTTCATAGCCCCACTTTTACACGTTTTATTAATTCCCGCGGGGGAGATACATGATATAAACCTGAACACAAGTAATTTTACAAATGTATGCTATGCTTGATCCTATTATTGCCTAAGTACCACTATTGCCACAAGTCCCTCACTATCATGAATCATTAACCACTCGCGAGTAAACGCGAATATTATGAATAGATCTATTGGGATTGACGGATCCAGTTTGTGTTAGCCAGAATGGTAACCAGACGCACTATATTTGAGATACTCTAGGTAATTGGAAAATACATACTAGAGGACATTGTCGCTTATATCATTATTATGATAAAAAAAATAACGTTTTGAGTGTCATGAGCTTAGTGCAATAATATTGTTTTCCTGATATTTGTAATTCGATGCAATTATCATCTATACCTTGCGTTCAACTACTTAACTATAAACCTATGAATTTAACTCAACAATTTTGTTGACTTTTTAGCATGTTTATCTCAGGTAATTAAAAGGCATAATTGGCACGGAGTTGGCATGGAACCTTATGGACGGCGTCCAATATGTTATCTTCATTTCAAACTTTAACATTTTCATTTGTGTAACATTAACAAATGTGGAACCTCTTTTGTAATCTCGGATACTTAAGTTTTCATTGAATGATAACAATTTTTTTAAAACGTCTCATTTAGAGTCGTTTTCTATTATTATTACTGTGATCTTTGAAGTAATACCCCCAATTAGCCTTCCGCTGATACGTTTAAAATAACGGTTGTTACAACAACACCCTAAAATTTCGGAGACTCCCAAAAACCACCTCGGACCTAACCGAGTGGACAACCTTCCTCACACGGAGAAAAGCCAACAAATACCCAAAAAAATAGACTCACGAGTCACCTAGAAACAACACAAAGAAACCTATGAGGAAGACGCCTGCAGTAGCTAACCTTGCAACCCTTCACACGTCATTCCCCCTAAAGAAGCCCACATGGTTCTGTAAGAGATGTCACACTCTCAGGTCATCCGCATAATCTCAAAAATCGCAACTATTCGAGGTTCAATGAGTAGAAAGAGGTGCTAGAGGATGTCAGGGAATTGGACCTACAAACATGAAATTGGGTCATGCTACACGCACTTATTAGAAAAAAACTCAGGTAAACACATACCAACTTACTTGTCCTTATCCGCAGTACTTTACATATAGCAATCAGACCAAGCCACTAACTCGGAACCACCCTGGGTACAACATTTACAAAGACACCCTGATATTCCCTTCTAGCCCCCTGCCCTGGACATAACATGCAACCTACCCTACATTTAGAACAAATCTCAAACACGTACCTAGCAAAGCTTAACACTATGGAAATCACGGAGAGTAGAATAAAGTAATTTAGCCAGTCCACCCAAGCCTTGACATCCTAAGCCGAAAACTCTCAGGGACAACCTCACTTTTGGCACAAACAAACCTGCCCACCCTGACACACAACCTAGGGTAGATAACAATAGCTAAACAGAACTAGAGCTCCCCAAGGAATAGATATGGAGTGTCAACATGACCCAATCATGGCACTCAGGCACATTTCACGTACCCGATTATTATAAACATCATACGATGGCTCGTGATGCAACTGTTGGTGATTTAACATGTAAATCAGATAAAAACATTTATATTGAAGCAGAAAAGGTCACCAAGCATTGGATCCATATGATGCATATAACTAATCTAAATAATAACAATTATTATACCTTTGACGCATGATCGGTTGAACCAAGTGGAGCTTATCAAATAACTCAGATTCTGCTAGGAATCCAATGAAATCCAAAAAACTAAAGTAGGGTGTCTCTTTGATGTATCCACACTACATCGTCATAGTATATCACTGGATGCTAGTCCTTCTAGTACCTCGCAAACGAATCTTGCACAAAACTTTGTCAAACTAATAAATCAATCCCGAAAAACCTTAGATGGTGAACCCTAGGTCACGGCTGAATAATGAAGAGGAGAAGGGAGGGTTTTTTATTTGTTGACAAGTTATGTGACAAGATAATTCTAATCCCATAATAAACTTATCGTAGTTACACTTAACCCCCATAAGTTTCACTATTTCCCTTTGCACCCCTATTGGCCGAATTTTAGTCTTGGACAAATGGGCAACCGATTTGTTCATGCCCAATACGAGTCAATCTCGAGTTACGTAAACGATGTATAAAACTGTTGGTCCGATATATATGTGTAACACCATGAATTGTACAAACAAACGCATGAGCAAATGAAAATAACCAATGTTCATCATAAATAGGAGCATGTTTACACAATCTTGACCTGGGTCAACTAGTAATACCCATTTGTACATTACGACAGTATCAGTCTCACTTAGAGGTTAAGGTGAAGGCTTTATGAGGGATAGTTGCGGAATACTATCCCTGGTAATGACAAATGTTACTCTTGGACTGTGTCCCTTTAGTAGGGGTGATCACGGTCCAAAAACCGGACCGGACCGAAGACCGAGTTAGGGAAAAACCAAAGACCGAGACCGGACCGAATGTGGTCTTCGGTCCGGTCGGTCTTTGGTCGGTCCGGTCCAATTAGGAAAGATTTTGGCAAGTTTTTTCGGTTTTTTGGTCGGTCCGAACCGGACCGACCGGACCAAGGACCGAATTAATTAAAAATCCCAAACCGAGACCGGACCGTTGGTCCTTCGGTCGGTCCGGTTGGTTTTTTCGTTCAGTCTGGTCCAAACGGTTGGAATGCTCACCCTTACCCTTTAGTGTCTTATTTTGGTATTCTCATAGTCCAACGAAAGGATTAGGTTATATGGTATGAAATTAGTAGTTCTCTCAGGTGTTAGATAATTTTAGAATCTTGAGGTACTTGGTTTAGATGTAGGTTCTATGTTGGAGTGTGAAGTTGTTAGTAGTGACTAGTATACTTATTTAGACAACTCTATTTCCAGACACAATTGATGGTGGTATCAATTCATCACCCATTCTCTGATAGTTTTGTATCTTCTGATTCAATCCCTGATCAGTGACACAAGTGGAGGTATCAGCTGTGCTGATGGTTCTTTCTTGCCCCTTGGTCACTTCAGCAATGATGTTCTTAAGTCTTATAATTCATACCATATTTGCATCAGAGTATATAGCATTAAGAATTACAATGCTTTCTCTCTGATGCTGCTGAAGCACAACAAACTTGGAACCTCGGAATTTTCAAGTTTAACCAAACTTTTAATTCTCAATGGTTTCCAAGTTTCTTTTGAGGTTAATGTTGATACAAAAGTTGGGCGTTCCTTGTCTTGAGTATCAATTCGATTGTAATACTTGAGACCTGCGTACTAAGAAACAAAAAGACACCGTTAGGCTTATCGTGGGATTGTCTCCCACGATTATCCGATATTTATCCGATAAATAAGAGATATCCAATATCAAAACCATAAATAACTTTGGGTTTGGGCTTTCGTTAGCCCAAACCGTCATCATAGTAGCCCACACGTGGTGGGCTTAAGTATTAGTGACGTCCAATAGTCGGGTTCATGACCTGAATATAGACTATACGTCATCATGTCCCCCCAGTCTAGTATGCGCACGGTGAAACCGCGGATGCTAGACTATTAATCATAGCGAAAAATGTGTCCGCATATGTGGCGGATAAGTTCAAACGTTTCCCACCCAAGGGTATATTCTATGAATCTAGTCCAAATAAGTCCAAAAGATCTACCTCGAGAAATGTGGGAAAGTGAAAAAGGTCCTGTACCTTGTGAGTTCTCAGCCACACGATGAAGGTTATTGGAGTCCACGTGTCGATCATCTGTGGGGGCAGTAACCCTATATAAACCACCGCCCCCCTTTTACTGTGATTATCACAGTAACAATTCACATTTCCGCCGTAGAGAAACCTTCGAAACAGCTATCAAAAACTCGCTATTCTTCAAAGGTAGTTAGCGCGTGCGCCTTGAAAATTATAAAATACTAACGATGGTTCGCCAATTATCTGACTTCCACTCCGATATATCCGAGGATGATCTTGTCAGTTCACCTCGGATTACTTTATCCCACTCGCGTTGCATCCGGTAGTACCGTTGGCAACCGCGTCCATCGCTGACTTCCCTGAGGGAAAGGTAGGGGTATATACGCGTTTCTTCGAATTCGCGAGCCAACGTGTACCCCTGTCCCTATTCCAGTGCGACGTGCTCAATTTCTATCGTTTGCACATCTCCCAACTTCACTGCATTGGCGCAGCGAAGATATCCAATTTTGAAATAAATTGTCGCTTGATAGCGATTAACCCCACCATTAACCTCTTCCGCGCGTTTTACTACACAACGTGGTCAAACGGGTGGGTTTCCTTTTCAAAGCGCGCAGGTCCGCTGCAGTGCTATACGGAAAAGGTAGACGCGCTAAGAAACTGGAGGGAAATGTTCTTCTGGATTGATAGCGCCGTCTTCCCATGGGGCTTTGACTTTTATACGCAAGGGACTCTACCGAAGGATGAACGCCCTAGCCCCGGTACCTATAACTTTGATAACGCTGAAACCATAAATGCTAATCGCATTCCCATCAAATCCTTCCCAGAGGAGTTTTTGGTACACATGGGGATCAGTCACAACTATTTCCAGGGTCCTGACGAGGTGCCAACATTTTTGGACGAAGAGAATCAGGGTGGGTGCTCGTCCTTCCTCTCCTTCGCTTTAATATTGTAAGCGCTCACTTTTTATTATAGCTTATGTAACCCTTCGGTCGTGAAGCTGGCAAAGCCTACCCTGGTGACTGTCGGGGTGCGCCCGTTGAGGGAGGGCGAGGCGCCCATACTGGAGGCCACCGCTGGGCGCACCATGGAGATGGTGTAGGAGGAGCCAGAGAATGCCTCCCCCGCTATTCTAGAGGCGACTCCAATAAGCAGCGTGCCAAATCAGGAGGCCCAATCCCCAGAGCGATCGCGCGCAGATTCATCTGACAGTGCGCGGATCCTCGTGGTGGATAGCGAAGAGGAGGAGGCGGAGGAGAGCCAGCCACTGAAGCGCAAAAGAGCGTCTTCTGGTGGTTATGGCGCAAGCTCGTCCAAGAGGTCGCGCCCAATTGTTGACGTGGATGCGTCATCGTCGGAGGGTACGCGCCCCCAGGACACAACTGAAGCTCCGCTTCTTAAGTAAGTAACGAATCTCATCTTTTGAATAAGTTTCTTTTAACTTTATTGAAATAATTATGAACTTCTTCCTTGTGCATGCAGTGTTGAAGCTGCTGGGGATGCTGACGCGCATGCTGAGAGTGCGCCGACCCAAGTGAGTCATGTTCAAGGTGAGGAGCCTTCGCAGAGGAGCGTGGGGACTGAGCTCAAGACGCTAGATCAGCTGGTGAGGGAGTTAGAGCTAGCTGCTGCGCACTAAGCCACACTGGTTTCTCAAGTGAGAGCGGGCTATGCCCAGAAAGATGAAGAGGTCTCTTCACTAAGGGCGCAGCTAGCTAGCATCCAGGCTGAGTTGGAATCTACCAACTCGTATGCCCGAGCTCTTGCTGAAGAGAAGGTATCCTTGCTTGCCCAAATGAAGCAACAGCGTGCTGAAGCTAAGGACTACAAGGCTACTTGTATATGGGCCTTGAAGTATATGGAGCAAAACAAGGACGCGCACTTCTCTCAGCTAGAAAACTTTCGCCAGACTGTGGAGGGCGCATTGGTGAGGTAGGAGGCCAAGCTTCGCAAGCTCAGCATCGAGTATGATGAGGAGCTGTATCTGCTTTTGGTTTCCTCTGTCACTGAGCGCAGGTAGGTTTTTACCCTTTTATTCCTCTGAATCTCCACTTGTTTTTCATAGCATTCAATTATGTTAGAGTTATTGTCTGATTTTTGTTCGCAGGTGGCTAATCAGCCATGGTCTGCGTCTGGCTGCGTTGAACACGTTGGACTCCCCAGAGGTGGTTGGAGCATTCGGGGATGTTGTTCAGTGCGCTTTGGAGCGCGGCAAGGCGGAAGCAGTGGAGAAGCTTCACGAGGGCAAGATGTTGACTGTGCCCATCCCCCAAGTGCCAGGTTATGATGGGGATGCATATGCCAAACTCATCGCTGCTATGGAAAGGATGAAACTTCTGGAGCTTCCCCATATTGCGCGGCTGGAGCGTGACCAAGATTACCCCATTGGGGTCATTATGGAGGGACTCACCTTGGCGAGACACTCATCCGAAGGCGCTGAGACGCAGCCTGATTATTTTTTGAAGCCGGATGTGTCTCAGCTGCAAGTTCCTATTTTTGCACGCCCGCGCGACCTCTTGAACCCTTTTGCCCTTGAGAAGGAAATCTCTCTCAAGGAGGCCTTAGAAGCTCATGCCATGAGACTTGCGAGGAAAGAGGGCGTAAAGGGTAAAGCCATCCTCTGTGGTCTTGGCGCCGCGCATATCCCAAGGTCTGATGGGGTGCCAGTTAGTGTTGCGACTGTGTCGCCCCAAGATAGTGATTTACTGAGGAAACTCGAGGAATCTAGGAGTGCTGCACTTCAGGATGGTAGCTCCAAACTTAGGCGTACTTCCAGCATTTAGGTTCTTGGGTCTTGCATATGTGCTTGTTAATTCTTATGCTTTGTAATGACTCGTGGTCCATAATAAAAATCAAGTTGATTTGTACGCGTGTTTGTATTCTAATATTTGCACTTAGCTTCTTGTCTTTGCAAAAAAGACCTCCAAGAATCAAACATTTGTCCGAACGTACTTAAAAGAGATTATAGAATCTATAATCACTTATAATTGTGTTTGAACTCGTGGTTCCTTAATGAATATGATTGCGAAAGTTTATACTTGGTCATTTGTCTTCGCGTAAAAGACATCCAAGTTATGTCTAAAAATCAAACTATTATAAAGGATCCATAATCGTGTATGAAGTTCACAAAATTTACAAGTGTATGGGTTGATATGCAGCGTGCTGTAAATATCATTTTGAGGAGTCAAGAGTCTTGGCTCCTAAGTTGTTAAACGCGCACAGTGTGCAATGTTGCTCATCCGTCGTGGGGTGCACAATGAACTTTCGCCAACGTCTTGAGCGTGAGGTGTTTAACAAGGATGCGTGATCCGATGTTGATGGGTTTGCAAACCTCTTACTCAACGAGTTATTTAGTAGGTTTACTCATCCTTTTAGCATCGTGGGTTTTAATAAGTGCATGCACGCCATGTAGGCAAAAGGTAATATAACCACAACATTGAGACATAAATAGTATTTAAATAACAATGTAAAGAAAATGTATCACGGAGTTAGCTAGAAACCATGAAATTTAATTAATACTTGCAAGTGTTTAAAAAAGTTACTTTGTCTAAATGAAACAAAGACATAAATACACGGATATTTATTGAGCACTTACTAAAGTGCGGAGGTGTCCGTGTGTTGGGCCGTAGCCTTTCCTAAAGATAGCATCTCTTGAGATTGCAAATGTTCCATGTGCGTTGTAACTCGCGGCCATCCATGTCACGCAGCTTGTACGCGCCTTTCCCTAGTGCTTCAATGACCTCGTAAGGTCCTTCCCACTTTGGTCCAAGTTTACCTGTATCTTCTGCGTGACTTGCATCGTTGGCGCGATATACAAAATCACCTGGTCTGAATGAGATGTTTCGGACTTTAGCATCGTAGTATCCCTTCATCTTTGACTTGGCTTTTGCTTCACGTATAGCTGCGCGTTCGCGCCTTTCTTTCAATAGATCCAAGTCTATACGCCTTTCGTCATCATTGGTTGCTACATTAACTTCCGCAGTACGAATAGTTGGCATCCCAATTTCGGCTGGTATAACAGCTTCTGTCCCATAGACAAGAGAGAAAGGGGTGTCTCCATTGCTAATTTTGATTGTTGTGCGGTGCGCCCACAATACATGCGACAATTCATCCACCCATCTTCCTTTGTGAATGTCTAGACGCGCTTTAATTCCTTCCCTCAGGCTACGGTTTGCGCGTTCAACTAGCCCATTGGTTTGTGGGTGTTTGACTGACGCGAAGTGTTGTGTAATATTTAGCTGTGCGCACCAGTCTTTGAACGGGTTGTCACGGAATTGTTTTCCGTTATCTGAGATGATCTCCCCAGGTAATCCAAAGCGGCATACAATATTTTCCCAAAAAAACCGTTTAACTTGATTACCTGTTGTGTCTCAGCTGCAAGTTCCTATTTTTGCTAAGCCTCGTGACCTTCTGAACCCGTTTGCTATTGAGAGGGAGATCCCTCTGCAGGAATCCTTGGATGCTCATGCTTCCAGACTTGCCAAGAAGAAGGGGAAGAAGGGTAAGGCTATCCTTTGCGGTCTTGGCGCAGCCTACCTTCCTCGTTCTGATGGGGTGCCAGTTAGTGTCCCAACTGTAGGGCCCAAGGATGCTGAGTTGTTGAAAATGCTTGGAGAGGCTGGCAATGTGTCGTGCCAAGTGGGCAGCTCGAGGCTCAAACGTACTCATAGTATTTAGGTTGTTTGCCCCTTTTTGTTTTTGTAATAGACTAACATTTTGTAGCATGTGTCCATGCCTTGTAATGACTCGTGGTCCGTAAATAGAATTTTGCGTGTACAATCTTTGGTTTGTATAAACTCGTGGCTTAAAAGAAACAAAGTTAATTTGTACGCGTATTTGTTTTTAAATGTTTAAAATTAGCTCCTTTTCTTGTTCAAACATTTGCGCAAACGTACTTGAAAGAGTATATAGGATCTATAATGATCGTGTATGAACTCGTGGTTAATGAATTTAAGTTTTGAAGTTTGCACTTAGTCATTATCTTCTCGTAAAAGATATCCAAGTTATGTCTAAAAATCAAACCATTATAAGCGTACTTAGGAAAATTTATAAGGAATCCATAATCGTGTATGAAGTCCATAAATTAAATATCATAGTCGTGTATGAAATTTTACAAGTGTATGCAGCGTACTGCAAATACCATATTAAGGGGTCAAGAGTCTTGGCGCCTAAGTTGTTAAACGCGCACAGTGTGCAATATTGCGCATCCGTCGTGGGGTGCACAATGGACTTACGCCAACGTATTGAGCGTAAGGTGTTTAACAAGGATGCGTGATCCAATGTTGATGGGTTTGCAACCCTCTTACTCAACGAGTTATTTAGTATGTTTACTCATCCTTTTACCATCGTGGGTATTTATAAGTGCATGCACGCCATGTAGGCAAAAGGTAATATAACCATGATATTGAGACATAAATAGTATTTAAATAACAATGTAAAAAAAATGTATCACGGAGTTAGCTAGAAACCGTGAAATTTAATTAATACTTGCAAGTGTTTTTTTAAAGGAGAAAGAAAAATTTTGCCTAAATGAAACAAAATTTAAATACACGGATATTTNTCATCCTTTTACCATCGTGGGTATTTATAAGTGCATGCACGCCATGTAGGCAAAAGGTAATATAACCATGATATTGAGACATAAATAGTATTTAAATAACAATGTAAAAAAAATGTATCACGGAGTTAGCTAGAAACCGTGAAATTTAATTAATACTTGCAAGTGTTTTTTTAAAGGAGAAAGAAAAATTTTGCCTAAATGAAACAAAATTTAAATACACGGATATTTATTGGGCACGTACTAAAGTGCGAAAGTGTCCGTGTGTTGGGCCGTAGCCTTTCCTAAAGATATCATATCTTGAGATTGCAAATGTTCCATGTGCGTTGTAGCTCATGGCCATCCATATCACGCAGCTTGTATGCGCCTTTTCCTAGTGCTTCAATGACCTCGTAAGGTCCTTCCCACTTTGGTCCAAGCTTACCTGTATCTTCTGCATGGCTTGCATCGTTGGCGCGATATGCAAAATCACCTGGTCTGAATGAGATGTTTCGTACTTTAGCGTCGTAGTATCCCTTCATCTTTGACTTGGCTTTTGCTTCACGTATAGCTGCGCGTTCGCGCCTTTCTTCCAATAGGTCCAAGTCTATACGCCTTTCGTCATCATTGGTTGCCACATTAACTTCAGCAGTACGAATAGTTGGCATCCCAATTTCGGCTGGTATAACAGCTTCCGTTCCATAGACAAGGGAGAAAGGGGTGTCCCCATTGCTAATTTTGATTGTTGTTCGGTGCGCCCACAATAAAAATAATTCTAGTTTAATCATCTTAATGAGTTATTTGATGAAATACCCGTCAAAACGACCACAAGACATAGGGCTACAACCACATATTTTTAGTTTAGGTCCAATGTTTACTGATTAAATCAATTTATTCCGTTTTTGCCCCTGGTTCAGAAACACAGTTGCATGTCTAGTCCATTAATGTTTTTATAGTGAACTAACCTATGTACCAAGCCTAACCAAGCATGATAACTTATATAATATATAAATACATCAAGAAATAATAAAGTTACAGAAGTGAAAATAAAATGAGAGTGATTGGATTCCTTACAAAAGTAGAAGAACAAGAAAAACAAGATCAACGGACCACTAAACCTAGATTTTTACCACAACACTTGCACCCTTTCTTTCAAATCTTTTGCTACCAAAATCAACCCAATCTTTGACCACCAAAATACTTTGAAAAACCATGAAAATCACAGCCTCTTGACCTCTTGAAAACTTTAGAATAATCACCAATAAAACCCTTTGAAAATAACCCTTGATATCTTCAACTTTACCCAAAGAATGATCAATATAAACCAAGAACAAGACTAGAGCTTCAAGATCTTCAATCTATGATCAAGATATTAGTATAATTTTTGATGAAATATGTGTTTTAGGGCTGAATAGGGTCGTTTTCATGGTGGAGAAAACAAGAAATGGGAGAGTTTGCATGTAAAAATTATCTAAAGTGATAAAGATGTGTTTATAAGTGCTAGTGGGAGACAAGGCATGTACATGTGTTATCATAAGGTGAACCAAGAGTGCCTACCATGCCACATGCCCTTGGTGACTCCCCAAAACCGGCCATGGGGTGGGTGGGTAAGGTGAGTGGGTTTTGTTGGTTAATTTTGGGTGTAAGTGTGTTATAAAGTGTAGTTCTGATCCCGGTAATTTAAAACGTAGAGTTTTTAAGACGCGTAATGTAAAATTAGGAGACGTAAAAATACAAAACCTTCAAAAATGTTAAAACCTATTAACATAACCTATTGAAGTATTTTAGATGAGTGGTGAGTTCATCGAAGGGTTTAAACATCGTTAAAACTGAAATCGTGAGTTGAAAACGCGTTTGGTGACACCGGTTCTTGATAAAAGTGATGTAAACTATAAAAATGAAACGACAAGTATAAAACTCACTTGTAAATATGAGAATAGGTTAAAATGCATAAAACATGTAAAATTTTCATAGTTTAGGGTTGATTCACGTTGTTAAAACCATAAAACGTAATTTAAATCGCGTAAAACGTAAAAGGTGCAAGGTTTACGTAAAGATGGAAAAAGTGAAAAGTGACATTTAAAATAGGATTATAAGGAACCCATGAGACAATTCATCCACCCATATTCCTTTGTGAATGTCTAGACGCGCTTTAATTCCTTCCCCCAGGCTACGGTTTGCGCGTTCGACTAGCCCATTGGTTTGTGGGTGTTTGACTGACGCGAAGTGTTGTGTGATATTTAGCTGTGCGCACCAGTCTTTGAACGGGTTGTCACGGAATTGTTTTCCGTTATCTGAGATGATTTCCCCAGGTAATCCGAAGCGGCATACTATGTTGTCCCAAACGAATCGTTTTACTTGATTACCTGTTATTATTGCCACTGCTTTAACCTCAATCCACTTGGTGAAGTAATCTATTGCCACAATAAGGAATTTCAATCCTCCTGCTGCAATAGGGAAGGGGCCAGAAATGTCGATACCCCACTTGTAGAATGGCCATGGCGAAGTGATGGGTGTTAGCTCTTGGTATGGTAGGCGCAGGATGGGTATATGAACTTGGCAATCATTACACTTCTTTATCATATCACGTGCATCACGGTGCATCGTAGGCCAGTAGTACCCTGATCGTAAGGCTCGTGCTACAACGGAACATGGTCCGGAGTGCATACTGCATGAACCAGCGTGAATCTCTCGGAGTACGTAATCCGCCTAAAGAGGTCCAACGCACCGAAGCCAAGGTTGTAGAAAAGATCGTCTATATAGGATACCATCTCGAAGTTCAAACCTCTGCGATGTGCGCCGTATCCTTCGAGCGTCCTTCTGTTCTTGGGGGAGTATGCCTTCACTTATGAATTCGATGATAGGTGTCATCCACATAGGGCCTTGCTCCTCTATCACCGTAGACACCTCCATCTCCGAGATGGACTTCTCCTTGAGTATCTCCACCAATGCCTGTTTTGACAGATATGCGAAACTTGTAGAAGCAATCTTGCTCAGCGCATCTGCCTTTTTTGTTTTCCCCTCTGGGAACTTGTTTGATTGTGAACCTGTCAAATCCTTGGATTAACGACTTGGTCTTGTCGAGGTATTGGATCATATTATCCTCTTTAGCCACATATTCACCTGACACATGATTGGCTACTACTCGGGAATCCACATTCGCTTCTAGGTTGTGTCCGCCCATTCGTGTTGCAATGCGCAACCCAGCGATTAGGGCCTCATATTCTGCCTCGTTGTTCGTGGCTGTAAATTCAAAACGCAGGGCGTAGGTGAATTCCATTCCTTCTGGGTTGGTGAGGATGAGGCCTGCCCCCGAACCAGCAACACATGAGGATCCATCCGTGAATAGAACCCATGGTTCTGGTAGTGCCACCTTGGTCTGTGAAGTTGTATCATCGGTATCTGGTTTTTCAATGAGGAAGTCTGCTAGGACCTGCACCATAACCGCAGTGCGTGGCCTATAGGAGATGTTATGCTCGCCTAGCAATACACTCCATTTTTGCAATCGCCCATATGCGTCAGGTTTGGAGATAACTTGCTTGATAGGTTGTTCTGTGATCACCACTATAGGATGCGCTTGGAAGTACCTGCGCAGTCTTTTGGCAGCGAACACTAATGCTAAGACCAACTTCTCCATTGCGCTGTAGTTAACCTCTGTCTTCTTTAGAGCTTTGCTGACAAAATATACCGGTGTTTGTACCGAATTCCTATCTGTCAGTAGCACTGCGCTGACTGCTCCATGAGTCACGGATAAGTACATGATCAACTCCTCCCCTGGTCGGGGTGCGACTAGCTTGGGAAGCGCCGCTATATGCTGCTTAAGCTGATAAAAGCTTTTTCTGCTTCCGTGGTCCAACGAACGTCTCCCTTTTTTGTACACTTCTTGAGTGTTTTAAAGAGTGGGAGTGATTTATCCGCTGACTTGGACAAGAATCTGTTTAAACCGGCTAGTTTCCCATTCAGAGACTGAACTTCTTTCAACGTACGTGGCGAAGGAAGTTGGATGACGGCCTCTGTTTTTTTCGAGCATGTTTTAATGCCATCTGGTTCTATCAAGTATCCCAGGAACATGCCTTCTGTAGCGCCAAAAGTGCATTTCTTAGGATTTAACTTCATGTTGATTGTCCGTAGTGTTCTGAATGTTTCTTCAATGCCGCGCACCACTTCATCTTCAGTATGGCTTTTTATGACAAGGTCATCCACATAGACCTCTAGGTTGCGGCCCACTTGTTTTTCAAATGCACTGTCTACCATGCGCTGGTAAGTGGCGCCCGCATTCTTTAGGCCAAAAGGCATCTTCGTATAACAATAGAAACCTTGGCTTGTGTGGAAAGCTATTTTTTCCTCGTCTTCCTTAGCCATTTGGATTTGGTGGTACCCTTTATATGCGTCCAAGAAACATTTAAAGGGGTATCCGCATAAGGATTCCACCTTCCAGTCTATCTCTGGTAATGGATAGCAGTCTTGTGGACATGCTTTGTTTAGATCAGTGAAGTCTACGCACATCCGCTAACTACCATCACTCTTTTTGACCATCACTGGGTTAGAAAGCCACTCATGGTAGTAGACTTCTCGCATGATACCCGCGTCCACCAGCTTATGCACTTCCTCTAAAATGGCTTTTGCGCGTTCTGGAGCCTGGCCGCGCTTTTTCTGCCTCACTGGAGAATATCCTTGTCGGATTTGCAACTTATGTTCTGAGATTGACCGTGGCACACCAGTCATGTGCTTTGGTTCCCATGCGAAGATATCCAGGTTCTTTTGCAGGAGTGCGCATACGGCGGCTTTGCCTTTATCAGATAGCGACCCCCCGAGCGATACTTGTTGCTCTGGGTAATCAGGATGAATTGCTACTTTTAGGTTTGGTATTTTGGTTGCGCACTGTTCTGGAGTGTATGTTGTCTCACCTGTAACCGTGTTACATTCTCTAGGTGGCACAGCGTTATTGTAGAGGGTGACAATGCCGCCTTCTACTGGGAATTTAAGCATCCCATGTGCTGTGGATGGTACAGCGCGCATGGCTGATATTCCCGATCTTCCAATGATGTCATTGTATGGCGAAGGAGACCTAATCACCATAAAGTTCATCCAAGCTGTTGTGGAGTGCTCCTTATTACCAACAACAACTAGCAATCGCAGCTGCCCTATGGGCCATATCGTTTCTCTTGTAAAGCCCGTCAATGACGTCGCGGCCGGGACTAACTGACTTTGTATTTCGGGTCACAACCTTTTGAAACAATGTTCATACATTACATCTGCAGACGCTCCTCCATCAACGTACATGCGGTGGATATCGTGACCCCCCGCGTTTATCACGATGGTGAGTGGTTCCGCCACTGCGTTGTCCACAGTCTAAGTGGGGAAAGAAATTTCGCTTCTGGAAGAAAATCTTAGGCTGACTTTTTGCCTAACCTTTCGCTGCCATGATTGTATCATGCAGATGGTGTCAACCTTATCTTTTGATGCTTCTTTCTTGCCTATGATCTTTTGTCTGTCTTTCCCATCCTTGATGTTCTTAACTAAATGGTCTAACCTGCCTTCCTTCACCAACTTATCAATTTGTTGGCGCAGTTGGACGCACTCATTGGTGGTGTGGCCCTTCTGTCCGTGATATTCGCAGTACCCATTTCCTGTGCGCTGCGCTTCTGGGGTGCGCATTGGTGTGGGTTTAGGGATGTTTGCGCCTTCTGTTGCGAATATCTCTCTTGGAGTTTTCGTTAATGGGGTAAACTTGTCGTTTCCCCGTCCGCCTCCTTCACTGCGATAGTTCTTATTACGGTTGCTGCTCTGGTCATTGGATTGTCTCCTGGGCTGTTTTTGTGACCTGTAGTTTGAGTAGCCTTTTTTGCTATCTGCGGCGGCAGCTTCTCCTTGGATGAAGGACCTCGTGCGCTTCATGAGCTCATCAAAGGTTTGGGGAACCTTATCGTTCAACTTCCTGATCAGTTCTTGGTTATTGATTCCGTTCATAAACCCTGAGATTTTTAGTATCTCTGGACATGCCTTGACATGTATGCATTCGTCCTTGTAGCGCTCCATATAAGCGCTTATGGATTCCACTTGACGATGTTTAACCCTAGCGAGTTCAACAGGGTTCTTGGCGCACTTCTTTTTCTGAGTAAAGTTCAAACGAAACGCCTTTCGTAACTCTTCGAAACCATCAATGCTTCCACGTGGAAGCTTACTGAACCAGTTTCGCGCATTCCCCACTAATGTAGAGTTAAACATATGACACCACACAGGTTGTGCCAATTTTCGATTGTAGCTGCTGACTCGAAAATTTTTAGGTGGTCATCAGGATCACTTGTCCCATCATAAGTTTTAACATTAGCGGGCATACGCCTTCTCTTGTTTTCTGAGAAATTACTGATGCGTTTCGTGAACGCATCAACCTTTTGGCGGCGCCAGGGATGAGACATGTTTTCATCTTCCTGGTCGCGGTATCTTCCCTTTGACTTCCAGTGTCCAGTTTCCTCGTCCTCGCTGTCCGAGGAGTTACTTGGGAATGGACTTATACTTTTTCGGCCCCTGGGTCTATTATCGTCGGAATCCGAGCTTGATCTTCTGCGGCGCTTGCGCCGACTGTCATCAGAATCTGAGCTTGAAAGGCTTTCACTTGGGGAGTATCTTCGCCCAAGTCTGTCGTGGACTCTNTCCTCGCTGTCCGAGGAGTTACTTGGGAATGGACTTATACTTTTTCGGCCCCTGGGTCTATTATCGTCGGAATCCGAGCTTGATCTTCTGCGGCGCTTGCGCCGACTGTCATCAGAATCTGAGCTTGAAAGGCTTTCACTTGGGGAGTATCTTCGCCCAAGTCTGTCGTGGACTCTGCGCCTACCAAGCCTAGCGTGGACATTGGTACGCCACCCATTGTTTTCGTGCTCCTCCATATACTGTGAGTCAGTTTCTTCATGATCCACCATTTTGCTTCCAATCCTAGTGAATACCGGGTGTCGGCGGCTAATCCTCTCGCTCCTCTTCTTTCGGTGGCGCGGTAGAGATGTTTCATCATCAGGGTCGAAGTTGAGTCGGGATTGTATGCTCTGGTTTGACCTCTTTTTTACTTCCTTCTTCATGAGAGCAGCCAGGGTTTCATAGTTCTGGGACACGAAATCGCTTGGCGCTTTTTCCGGCGCGACTCCAGTAAGTGCGCGGATGTCTATCGCTACGTCAGGATCCCTGTTCCGAGCAGGCGCATCTGGTGGCTTAGNGTAGAGATGTTTCATCATCAGGGTCGAAGTTGAGTCGGGATTGTATGCTCTGGTTTGACCTCTTTTTTACTTCCTTCTTCATGAGAGCAGCCAGGGTTTCATAGTTCTGGGACACGAAATCGCTTGGCGCTTTTTCCGGCGCGACTCCAGTAAGTGCGCGGATGTCTATCGCTACGTCAGGATCCCTGTTCCGAGCAGGCGCATCTGGTGGCTTAGTAGGGTTCACTTCTGGCATGGCGAAGGGAGTGCGCTGTAGATTTTCCACGCCAGTACTTGTTGTAGCAGCATGGATTGCACCCGCGTGGGGTTCTAGGCGCACTGGTTCTTCTAGATCCGAATCTGATCTTTGATTCCTAGGCGCACTGGTTGTTCCAGTGGTCTGTTTAGGAGCTGTATCACTTTGCTGCTTTTTCCCATGTAAGCTGCCATGTGTTTTCTTCGCTTGCGGAGTCCGCTGATTTAGGTTTCCAAAATTTGTCATTCTAGTAGTTAGCAGAATTCTTAGTGTATGGTCCCACGGATGGCGCCACTTGTTGATACAAAAGTTGGGCGTTCCTTGTCTTGAGTATCAATTCGATTGTAATACTTGAGACCTGCGTACTAAGAAAATAAAAAGACATCGTTAGGCTTATCGTGGGATTGTTTCCCACGATTATCCTCCGGGTGAGAGTAAGTAATCGGTTTTTAGGGTTTGTAGAAGAGTTAGGGTTGTGATATCGTACCTTTCATGAGAGCCATGATGCCCTATATATATATATACACACGAATCCTTATCGGTTTCGTGTTCCTCACTTTTCGGCGTGTCCACCTATATCGGATATTTGATATATATCCCATAAATAGGAGATATCCGATATCAAATCCATAATAACTTTGGGTTTGGGCCTTTGTGGGCCCAGACCGTTATCATAATAGCCCACACATGGTGGGCTTAAGTATTAGTGACGTCTAATATTCGGGTTCGTGACCCGAATA
>LBNU01027239.1:3023-13973 GCA_014162995.1 Artemisia annua | reverse complement strand
TTTGTGAAAATTTAATAATAATAATAATAATAATACTAATTACAAAACTAATACAAAAGATAATTTAATAAAAGACTTAACAAAATACTTAAAAAGTTTTGTGAATTTTTTTTTTTTTTTTGTGATTTATTTAAAAAATGGTTTTTGTAAAAATGTTTTCGGATTTGTTTTTGAAAATGATTTTGCATTAAGTTTCGGGGTTTAGGGGCAATTTGGGAATTTTGGTGTCGAGTGAGGGTCTTTTGGTCATTTGGGTTTAGGTGTGGTTTTCCAAGCTCACCCCCTCATCACATGTCCCGGGATTGACTTTCACGTTGACTTTTTGTCTTTTTCTTCGTTTTTTTTCAAAAATGTGTTGAGTCGATCCGGTAATGCTCCATTAAGCTCCGAGTTCCCATACATGCTCCGTTTTGCTCACATTTGCCTTGTTTTCAATCCATTTGTACCTGAAACACACAAAAACACATGCCAAGGATATTTGTGACATTATATGGTCTTTTCGGGTGTTTTTGGTCATTTTTGTGAGTCAAATAAGGTAAAAGATATGTGTAAATAGACACATATCAGGTTTCTTCCCAAAAGTTGCACACCAATGAATGAATATTAGACGAATATATATATAATTTACAATCTGACGGCGTCACCTTATAAGGTGTGACGCCGTCACCTCCCCGCCAAAACACTATTCAGATTGCTCAGATCCACTTCTGACGCCGTCCCCCTCTATTCTCTTCTAGGCCGTCTCTCTTTAGCACATAACGTGACGACCTACATTTGGTAACACGTGACGCCGTCACGTATTAAACTTCAAAATCTTTCTGGGGCGTCTAGTGTAAAAATCGTCCTCCTTGTTGTCAAAGCGTGACGCCGTCACAGGGTAGAGCGTGACGCCGTCAGGTATAATTTCCAGCATATTTTGAGACTTTGTTGTTTTCTTCACTTTTATGCTCCAAAAACGTCCAAAATGCTTCATTTTCCAGATTTCATCTTCAAAGTACCTAAAATGACAAAAGGAACGATTTAAGGCAATATTTGATCAAATAATTACGGATTAGGGCTTAAATGACCCCCTAAAAGCGTAACACTTTTCACCTCATCAAATACCCTTACACTTGAGATTTGCTTGTCCTCAAGAAAATGCACTTTTATTCCAATCAAAATATGAACTAGGGGTCATTTAACACTAATATAATAGAAATTACAACAAATAGTCATTCAACCCTAGTCATAACAAGCACGAAAATCATACACTAGCACCTCACAAATAGTGTTTGGATACTCTCATCTCTCGGGTGTTATAAACCTATATAACTAAATAGAAATTGAAGAAATATCACTCACTACCTGTCATAACAAATAGATTACCATAGGCTAGGGCAAGGATCAAAAACCTTCTCCACTAGGCGTAAGCACCTAAGATAAACTATCAAAGAGGGCCTTACAAAGGGTTATAATGTTAGGTGTATGGATATGATAAACACGGTTTGGTTGTAATAAAGGGTATTTTTAGTGGTGGCGAGTTAATTATCTTGATCAAATACATGCACAAGGTGGCGTTGCTAAGCCAAGACTCGACTCGACTTAAGCTAAAAAGAAAATAACTTAAACATAAATAAAGTTAAAATGAAACGGGATGGTAGTCCGTATGTTTTTTCTACTTTTCTTTTTCCAATTTTTTTTCGTTTTTCTTGTTTTTTCGATTTTTTTTTCATACACTCTTATCCTACCATCCCAAGTAATACATCATAGGGGCCTCGGTTTTCCCCTTACACTGGAACTTTTACACACTTTACAATTAATTATTCTAATGACTCGAATTAAGATAACTGAAAAACTTGGAGTACTTTTAAAATATTAACGCACATATGGGGGTAATAATTGACTTCTTCCCCATTAATCCATTACATTAGTCCCAATCGTCCCAAAACAATATGTACAAGGATATGACTCGCCTTAGCAACCATGTAAGTAATAAGACAATTAACTAAGGGTTTAAACAAATGGTGTCACAATAATGCACTAAATATGAGTGCATACAAGCTAGGCTAAGGCTATTTGGGTGTACATTTGGGTGGATTGTAAACAAATTCTTCCTTTAAGTAAAATGCTTAAAGTTAGAAACGAAAAGATAGGCTTTGAGGGGTGTACTAGGGGTATCGTGTACTAAAAATGAGTACAACGCTAAGGTGTAGGAGAATTACTTAACCAATGAAGTCAATGTAATTATAATACGGGTGTAAAACATGGGTTATCCTAATGCCTCTTATCATGTAGTAAATCTAACTACACGAATGTAGTCTCACTTGTGGATTTGGGATGGTCCTTACGCAAGTTCTAGAATCTATAGGCTACCGGTACACGTATAAGCATAAAAAATGAATGCTTTTCCTAACAATTCTAGGGGCGAACCTCACATATTTGGGGAGAATTTTTGAGTGGTACGGTTTTTGTGCTAGTTATACAATTCCCTATCCATGAGACGCTTATTAAGACCAAAGTTTCACTCCTATATGTTGTAAAAAAATTTCAATTTGCTCTAAAATTGCCCTAACAAATATTTCTCTCAGTTTTATTACACAAATACCATTGAACAAAACAAAAATCAAGCGTAATTGCATTTTCTAAGGTGTCTTCATTTACCCCCTTACACTTAAACCGAACATTGTCCTCAATGTTCACATAAAAGATGTAAAAGTAGAAAAGAAAGAATGAAACAAATACTCCCCTGATTTTTGACGTGGATCGTGTGGTAACATGGTTAGATCTTCTTCCAAGATGATGTAAAAAGCTCCAAGCTCAAGGCGACTCCAAAAGCTTGATGTCATGAACTTGATTCCATGTTCACCTTCTTGTCCAAAATAACCTGTCAAACCTGAGAAAACAATCTAGGCAAACCTCGTGTAAAATCGGCGGCAAATTCTATATATGGATATAATNTCCAAGATGATGTAAAAAGCTCCAAGCTCAAGGCGACTCCAAAAGCTTGATGTCATGAACTTGATTCCATGTTCACCTTCTTGTCCAAAATAACCTGTCAAACCTGAGAAAACAATCTAGGCAAACCTCGTGTAAAATCGGCGGCAAATTCTATATATGGATATAATGCTTGTGGAATGAAAATTTTGAAGATTCCTGGAATTAGAGATGCAGTAATTTTTATAATCCGGCAGACGCCATCAGGTTTAAACCCTGACGCCGTCAGAATTGATCTGACAGAATCTTATGTTTAGTTTCTGGAAAATTTCTGGAAAAACAATTACCTTAACTCCTGGAATCCTGTAAAATTTAATCATGACTCGAAACAAGCATTTGACTCGAACAAATACTAATATGTATGTTTATTTTATATCGTTACAATTCATGTTCCATTCGTTCTTATAAACAAATTTAGATTTCCCTTACACTTATCTTTTGAAAAATACTTTTATATGTAGTTAAGGCGAAGTTAAAAACAAAATAAAGCATTTTCACAATTTTATTTTGAAACATGAACTAATAACAATAAAAATAAAACATACATACGGAAACAAATAAATTCAAATAAACAAACACACAAAACAAATAAAGCTTAGGTTGCCTCCCAAGAAGCGCTTTTCTTTATTAACGAGTCTTGTAGCTAGACTCAAAGTCACTCTCTATTACGTGACTTCTTCATTGGTCACGGTTTCTAGGTCATCCTCGGGTTTAGTCTTATATTCCGGACCTAATTGCAAATATTCTTTGTAGAAACCGAATATCATACTCATAACATAGTCTACTCCTCTACGCCTATCCTCATCATTCCTATAGTAGACCGCTTGCTTATGCTCCTTCTCGATGTTCGACAAGAGTCGGTATTGCTCTATCTTATATGGCATTTGGTAAGTGATGCGCGTGATATGTCGTTGCGGTTTAGCAGTTTAATGCCTACTCAAGTTTTACATTTATATTTAGCCGATTTATCAATAACACACACACTTAACAAGCAGTGTACCCGGTCAGTTTGCATATAATGGTAAGCAGAGTGTCGATCACTAAGAGTGGAATGTATTAGCTAATTATCCTAATCAATATTTTAAGGGTTGATCATTCTTTTTAATCTCTATCGATCTCATATTCCAGAAAAGGCGACAAAATCACGAATACATGATCGAATCCACGACCACAATACTCGCAATTTCTCAATTCCTTAACTCGAATAAGCTAAAGATAGGACCAAGTAATCTTCACCAATAATATTATATCAAAAAGGGCGAGAAAATAAAAAATACATAGCCGAATCCACGACTACCATACTTAAGATTACTCAAATCCCTAATCTCAACAAATCAAAGGTTAGGATGAAGAATGATATAGGGTATGGATAATATTTGGGATATAAATTGGTGTAAAATAAAAATAAACAAAACGGATAGATTAAAATCCTAAGTGTGGTTAATAACTTTCCCAACCATCCCATGAATAAGACTCATATCATTGAATAACTAACGCTTTTGACTTATGTAACTCACGTTTTAGGTAGACACGAATTATACTCAATAAAATCTTAAACAAAGAATAACCTTAGTTGGCGTTCCCGTAACGGCCAACTCCCTTTCAATCATAAATATAATGTACAACAACAAATAGTGGTGAAATCTCCACTTTTACAAAACTTTACATAAGTTGGTTAAAAACAAACTTCCAACTTTTTCTTCTTTTTTTTCTTTTCTATTTTTTTGATTTTTTTTTTACTTGTGTAAAATTTCACAACTTTTCTATCACGATTTTTCCGGATAATTTTTCCATACTTTTCATAACTTTCAGAAAATACATGTAATAGTGAAAGTAGTAAACACACGAAAAATAAACTAAAAATATACAATATGTACTTTCACTCCAATTGCATTGTGCAATTTCCCGACCTAACCAAAGATAATGAATTACGCACGCGAACACAGGTAATGTAAGGAAACACACTTTGCCTAAAGTAACTAACCACGGATTTCAATCTACAGGGTAGGCTAAGGTGTAAGGGTGTAACGAAACATTTTAATAAAGGTGTAAGAAACGAAAGGAATGGCTCTGAGGGTTTTTCTAGGGGTATCTTACTCTAAAAATGAGAGTAACAAAAGTGTTTATACGGGGGTTAATTAACCGGTGTAGCTAGTTAATATCACGAAACATATAAAGGCTTTTTGGGTGTAATCCTAGAATTTTACCAAGTTAGACAAGTCACTCCAATTATATCGATAATAATCGTTATGGTGGTCTCGAGTAGTATACAAGCCAAGTTCTAAAGTTTACAAGTTACCAGCACACTAAAGTTTTTAATTTTAGGCAAAAATAATGTTATGTGTGCGGCTATGTAATTTAGACTTAAACAAAAACATGCTAAAAAATTTTAAATTATGATATATTAAGCGTATTTTAAGCATATTTTGAAAAAGTTTGGACAAGTAAGTGTTCTAGTTCTCCATCCCCCCACTTAAGTTAAACAACGTCCCCGTTGTTTGGTTTAAAGGATTAAAAACTGGAAAATAAAAGAATTAGAACAGATAAACTTCCCTGATATTTGCTCGGAATGATCCTCCATTATGCGTTTGCGAGCAAAGATCAACTTTCTTGTGGATTAGAACGTTAAAGCTTCATGAATGATGTATCCACAAAAAGTGCAGGAATCTATAATACCACCTAGACTTTTACACACCTGAGTTAAGAAGGTTCAACTTGCATAATACATTAGTAGTTAGTGAAAATATAACCTAAAAAATAAAATTGAAAATCATCAGGTCAGTCGATACGCCGCATCTTATGGAAGAAGATGCGCCGTATCGAGCCTGGAATTAATACGAATCAGAATAAAAGATGCGTCGTATCCTTAAACAGGGATGCGCCGCATTAAATAAACTGACAGAATGTTTTAAAGAAAAATAAAAATGCAGAAAAATAAAATAAGATATGACCAGTGCAGATGATACGCCGCATTCCATAGTGGAGATGCGCCGCATCTTCTACAGGTCTGATAGACTCGACTCAAAACAGAAAACAGATAAAAATTTCCGGGTTGTCTCCCGGTTAGCACTTGTCTTTATTCCAGAGTCTTCAAGTTAGACTCACATTCAGCTCCTATTTTCCATCATCGATTCCCAAATTCCACTTCATGATGTATTTGCCCATAAGTTCATCTCGTATATATTCGGGTCCCAATTTCAGCACTCCTTTGTAGAATCCCTTCATATTTTGGTATGGGTAAAAGATCCCATTCTTTTTGTCCTTGTCATCTACATAAACAAATGGTGAGAATTGATAGCAATATTTGTTAGTGGCATGTTTAAAACTTGGGTGAACGCGAGGCATCACGAAAGTGACGATATCGCTTCCGCTTTGAAAAGTGATTCTTCCTTCAAATCGCTTAGCATTAATAGTGATCTCTTTACAAAATTGCTTGCCAACAATCACATCACCCATCTCTCTATCACGATAAGCATCCATGTTTTCAACAACTGCAAAGTCAGTGACAATAACAAATCTTCCAACGAAAATAGGTACTTTCATAAAAGCTCCAACCACATTCTTCCCTTTATAATCAACCTTTGTTTTCATGATAGAATTATAAAAGGTTTTTGACATTACGTTTATTGGCAAAATAGGGAAGAAATTGGCACAAACTTGTTTGTATCCTATCATGCAAGGAAATTGTAAATTATAAGGGCAATCAACATGGATCTTTCTACCATAATCACAAAAGCTAGGATATCCCTCAAATTCATTATCATCTCTAGTATTTATAGCATTTACACTAGGGTTATCCATAATTTCAGTTTTATTGGTTTCATCATCTTCCATAAATCTATCATTAAACACTAATGGGGTTTTAAGATCGTTTAACTCAATATAATCTCCATCATAGTATTCAAGTGATTTGTTACGCACTAAGATTTCTCCCATAAACCTAGCTTCTAGGTCAAGATCTATATCATCTCTTAATCATAGCATATAAACTCCCCTAATTATGCTTTTAACTGGATTTTCACATTTATAGACTATTTTGTTGTTCCTAATTTTTAATGATATTTTCCTTTTAAACACATTAATCTTAGCATGGGCAGTAGACAAGAAAGGTCTTCCGAGGATTAAAGGAATCTTAACATCCTCGGGCATATCTAATATAATAAAGTCTACAGGGAATTCAAACTTCTCGATCCTAACTAGCACATTTTCAACAATCCCCTTAGGTCGTTTCACCGTTTGATCAGCCAATTCAATAAGCAGCTTGGTTGGTGTCAATTTTCCTAGGCCTAGGGTAGTGAATGTCTTAAAGGGCATAACACTAACACTAGCTGCTAAGTCAGCTAATGCATTATTGAAAGACATATTATTAATTTAACAAGGTAAAGTAAAACTCCCTGGATCCTTTTCTTTCTGAGGCAAGGCATGTAGATCGGTTGCGGGGTTCTCTTCTTTCATTGTAGCCTTGATCTCATCTTCAATCCTTGACTTCTCCTTGAGGATTCTTCTAACGCTGATTGAAGAGTTAAAGAAATATTGGTGCTTCAAAACATCACCATTCTTCAATCTTCCAGGAAAAGGTATGTTAGGCATGACTTCTTCAGTAGTAGTAATCACCTTGACATGATCTCTTGGATTAATTTCAGTTGAGCCAGGTAGACTTCCATATCCCCTTTCTTGAAGCACCTTACCCATTTGACCTATTTGTTGTTCCAATGCTTTGATCGAAGCTCCTTGGTTTTGTGTCATAGTATCCGTTGAGGCTCGGATTTCTTTAATCATAGCAGTGTTTTCTTCATGTCTTTTAGCAGCATCGGCGATGATTTGCTTTAGAGTTTCATCTAAAGTCTGCCTTCTCTCTTGATATGAGGGATTTCCATTATACTTCTGATAAAATCCCGGAGCAGCTTCCCTAAACTTCCCTGAAGGTTGGAATGGTTGTCCAAATTGTGTGTAGTATGCTTCTTCAAAAGTCTCACTTTCATTCCTTGTAGGGCAATCCTTAGTGTAGTGAGGTCCTTGGCATTTTTCACATCCAACTTGGGCAGCATACACTTTCTCATCTCTTTTCTTCATATCTCTACTAATTTTATCCAATTGAGCTTGAATTGCACCATACCCGTCAAAATTAGTGCTGCTCTTAGTTCTAGTAGAGGTCCCTCGTGCCATTTTTGAGGATGGCTTTTCTAGCATTGGCTGCACTCATTTGTGGCACAGCTCCCTTAGCATCCAAGATTTGCCTAGTGGGCACGTCCAATCCTTGATAGAACAGTATTATCTCCTGCATTTTGGTTAGATAGTGTTGAGGACATCTTGCCAGTAGATCTTTGAAGCGCTCCCAAGCCTGATAGAGAGTCTCATCGGGCTCTTGCTTGTAACTGTTGATGGCCTCCATCTTTTTAGCAGTCTTAGCAGGTGGACAATATCTTTTCAGGAATTTGCTCTTCAGATCTTCCCATGTTGTGATTGAACTGGCAGGTTCATTCTTTAGCCACTTATTAGCGGCTTATTTAAGTGAAAGTGGGAAGATTCGAAGCATAAGTTGGTCAATAGAAACTCCATCTGCACTAAACAGATCTGCGATCTCGAGGACTTTATCAATATGTTCATTAGCATCTTCGTTATCTGTCCCACTGAAAGCATTTTCTCTGAGCTCCTTAAGAAATTGACCCTTCAATTCAAACTTTGTCTTATCATTAAACTTTGGTCTAGCAACTCCTGAACTGTAGTCAGTACGGTTTTTGTTCATGTATTCCTCCATGGTAGTGTTTTGCGTCATTGTTTCTGTTTCTTCTTCCTCCTCTTGTTCAGAAAAATATTCAAGCTCGAACAAGCTTGAGACTTCAACGCTTCTTGTGCTGAAAAGCTTCCTTAGAGAATGTAGGGCTCGTTCAGGATCTTCGAAAGGTGTAATTAAGTTCTTAGTTGAACTTCTAGTCATGCACTTCCTGAAATCATCACAAAAGCATCAGTAGGGTATGTTCAAGAAAGTATTATGTCAGAAAATTAACATCGAAATAGGAATACGAAAAATAAAAGTTGTTGATATCTGCAGATGATGCGCCGTTTCCTTGAAAAAGGATACGCCGTATCTTATTACGTTAAAATTAAATCAGACTTTTATTTTTGAAAATAGATACGCCGCTTTTAAATTAGAATGCTCCGTACCTGTCAGTTATCAAAAATCAATTATATTTATAAAAATTAAATGCGCCGTATTAGCAGAAGCTAATGCGCCGTATTTTCGTTACGATTCAAAATACAAGATTTTTGATTTAGTAGATGCGCCGTATCGATAAAAATCGATGCGTCGCTTCTGTTTAATAATTTAATTTTAAATATTAAATACGCCCTATCTGTTAAAACAGATGCGTCATATGGCGTTAGGGTTTCGAAAAATTCTTTATTAAAAACATAATACGCCGTATCCTGGGGAAAGATACGTCGCACTCGAGTTATTAAACGCGTTGTATTTTATAAAATTAAAATGCAATACGCCGCATCCGGTAAACAGATGCGCCGTATCGTTTGTATCTGCACAGTACAACGTCAGTAGGTACTAAGAAAGAAAATAAAATAAAAATAAAATAAAACAAAAAGAAAATTACAGAAAATTAATCACGCAAAAACAGTAAATATGCAAATTATACAATGAATACAAATTATCTAATATAAAACAAGTTAGGGGTTAGTGTCTAAAAACCTAATAAAAAGAAAAAAAAAACTAATTAAAATACTAATCAATTTAATAGATAATAACAATTCACTCCCCTGCAGCGGCGCCAAAAACTTGATGCGCGTGATGTGTCGTTGTGGTTTAGCAGTTTAATGCCTACTCAAGTTTTACATTTATATTTAGCCGACTTATCAATAACACACACACTTAACGAGCAGTGTACCTGGTCAGTTTGCATATAGTGGTAAGCAGAGTGTCGATCACTAAGAGTGGAACGTATTAGCTAATTATCCTAATCAGTATTTTAATATCTAAGTTAGCTTTACAGTCTAATCTAATGATAGGGGGTTCAGCCTGAGAGACTGCCACGGTTTGGTTATCTTATTAAACGGTAAATACTAATGAGAACAAATCAGCGAATAGCATACACGTACACAGATAGATAGTAGAGACAAAAAGAAGACCTGTCCTGATAATTAAGATAGCTTGTCACTTGTTTTATTGCTAGTTTTATATGAAGTGTATAAAATTAATCCGTACTCGTTGGCTATTATATCGGCGAGTAAACCCTTAATGATTACTTATAAATATCCTACTAATCTAAAGACATCGGAGTAAGTAGGCGAGGAAGGAGTATGGCGGCTCAGCAGTGCTCAGTTAGACACAGAGGTAATCAATGCACTAATATAAGGAAACCAAAGACATCAACATATAAACTTTAATCGATGGGAAAGCAATTTTAAGGCGGGCATTTGATAATTGCGTACTCACAAACTACCGGCCATCAATCCTGATGGATTCAAAGCTTACTATTACAATAAAACAAAACTACTTAATGAATTAAATACATGCAGGACCTTCTTACAGCTCTAAGATCTTCGTTTGGGGGTGTGTCTTGTGTTGCTTGTTCGCCCGAATTCGTCTCCTTAGGGTTATGGTGCACGCAAAATTCGTCTAGGTCTTGGGGTATTTATAGTTTCTGTCTTAGGGTACGATGCGGCGCATGTAATGATGAGATGCGGCGCATTGACTTAACTTCGCGTGGGGTCCAAGCTTATTATATTCTGGAATATTCGTACACCGCCTTTAGATGCGGCGTAACTTTAATCTTTATGCGGCGCATGTCCTTCAGTTGTCTTGGATTGTTTTTGGTGAAGTCTTGATAGTGATACGCCGTATGTCAATTGTGTGATGCGGCGTATCTGAAGTAGCACGAGCTTGATCTTCTTCTTTAACCAGAGTTTCATATGCGGCGCATGGTAGAATTCCATGCGGCGCATTCTTCAAAGTCAGGCAATGGTCTT
>LBNU01027235.1:241098-261697 GCA_014162995.1 Artemisia annua | reverse complement strand
AAAATATTTACCAGTTACCCTCTAGTCACATATATACACAAATGTGTGACATATATTTTACGAAATGGTCACACAAGTCGGATCAAGTGTGGCTGTTTATTTAACGCTGGTACATTTAGTCACGTAAAAATGTCACCGTGTGACCGTTCAAAAATGACCATGTGTGACGAAAGGTCATTTTTGGCCTAGTGTATATAAAACGTGGAAAACTCATATGGAAAACTCGGTCACCCCGAGTGTCATCTAGCTTAAGATAGCTCGTAGACTTACACTGTTAGCTTAAGATAGCTTGTAGACTTACACTTAGTTAGTTAGAGTAATATCTTGTGGAATTGGGTCGGGTCTTTACCCACTGTCAGGTCACTCCACAGCCCATATGGGGCGTTTACTTGTAACTATAAATACCCTTTCCCACACAAGGGAAAGGGTTGGATGTTCATTTTGCTTTGAAGCTAATATATTTCACTTTCTCTCTCTAGAATATCCCAGCCTTACTTTCTTTATCTAGAAAATTCGACTTGAGCTTAATCTTCACCTTGTGTTATGATAAATTTAAAACGTATATAAAAACATGTAAAAAAAGATAAATTAAAAACGTGCGTAAAAACTTATATAAAAACGTGTGTAAAAAACGTGTAAAAAAGTTGAATTAAAAGTGTGTATATAAACATGTGTAAAAACATATATAAAAACGTGTAAAAAAGTGTAAAAAAAGTTAAATTAGAAGTGTAAAAAAGGTTAAATTAAAAGTGTGTATAAAACCGTACATAAAAACGTGTGTATAAAAACATATATAAAAATGTGTGTATAAAAACGTGTATAAAAATGTGTATAAAAACGTGTATAAAAATGTGTGTATAAAAACGTGTATAAAAATGTGTGCAAAAACGTGTAAAAAACGTACATAAATTTTAAAAATGATAAAAGTCATCTAACTTGTTATTTTTGTCATTCTATGTAGCCATGATAAATGATCGTTAGTCCAAAGGACTAACATTGCAATGATAAACCTAACGATCATTAGCATAACCTGCCCCAGCAGGTCAAACAGGTCACCGCTACACGCAATGAACGGATTTGGCAAGTTCATTGACATATTGGGGGAAAAAAGAAGGCTACATACAATGATAAAAAGTGGCAAGTTAAATACATTTTCAGGTAATTTGCCCATCTTATCTATAATACTATAAGATTGAGTCCCTAAATTTAATGTGGAGTAATCAAGATACTCAAGATGGAGTCCCATTGCATAGAGTACAAAATAGCTAATGCTCGGAATTCAATACAACCTTATAATAACTATACAATCATGAAAGGAGATGAAGTGCAAGGGTTGCCCGAATTGATCACAAGACATTTAGTATATAATTAAAAGTCAGTTAGATGAAGTGCAAAGGTTGCGAAAGATTGCAAGAATAATTAATGATTTAACCTAATTCATGCCTATATAAACCGGCCAAAATCACATTTAGTATGTACATTTGAAGATGATTCACACATCTTTTAGGTCTTTGATTGTTGGTAGCAGTATATAAATTCTCTTTTGCAACATTTTGGAGATGCTTCAAACATCTTTTAGATCTTTGTAATTAACTCGGTCTTCTTTTTTTCTTAATTTAGTTATCATACGTAGGTACCATGAAAATCACACAAGATAATTCATGCTCAGATAAATGGAACCAAAGACTGGGATACCAACTATTTTCTTTGTTTCTTACATATTTAGGTGATTGTTATAGATAAGCATATATATATATATATATATAGATATATGTATTATGTTAATGCATTTTCATATACAAGTAATTTATGTGTGTTTTCTATTGATATAGCTCACATGTGCGAATTGATTCAAGAAAATGTGCACGAGCATGTATGTAAAGCAACATTTAAATGGTGAAATGATACTTTTTAGCGTGATTAGTTTATGTAAGTAGTTGCTTTCGAATGCTCTTTAAGAAATATTAGAATGAATTTATCGTGTGCAATTGAATTAGTATTGAAAAGAAGAAGGTCCGTGCATCGCAAAGTATTTTCCTTTTCTATATGTAGAATCATTAGTAAGAAACCAATATTTGCGCCCATTAAATGAGTTTGCCATAATAGCAAAATACGACATATTAAAAATATCACATTGAGTAATGAATAGAAAGGAAAAAATACATAATTTTGACTTAAAGCCGTTTGTAAATTATAATATCAAATAAAAAAGTTGAGTTTTAAACAGAAGCAAAAGTTCAAACTTTTATCGAAAAACAAAACTGGTGCATTTAATGTAAAGTATATACAACATCGAGATGGAAGTGCAAGGCTTGCCAGAATTGATAACATGATATTTAGTAATTAATATAGAATTAAAAGTCGGTTATGGATTGAGATGAAGTTGAAAAAGTTGCAAAAATAATTGATGATTTAACCTAATGCAATATATAGATATATGTATTATGTTAATGCATTTTCATATACAAGTAATTTATGTGTGTTTTCTATTGATGTAGCTCACATGTGCGAATTGATTCAGGAAAATGTGTACGAGCATGTATGTAAAGCAACATTTAAATGGTTAAATGATACTTTTTAGCATGATTAGTTTATGTAAGCATACAACTTGAATAATGAATATAAAAGAAAAAATACATAATTTTTGCTCGAACCCATTTGTAAATTAAAAAAAATTAAGATTAAGACATAATAGTGGAGTCCAAAGGTTTTAGAAATTATTAATAGTGTGTTACTTAATATTCATTTGGTTAGCTATTTGGAATTGAGTTTATTGATAAAATTTATTAATATTAGTTAGACTTCAATGTTAATTTTCAATGAAATTAGTTATACAAAAATATGAGATGAAGCTAAGTTTAGTTTTTAATCATAAACTTTATAAATAAATACTAATATGTTATAAAAAGATTAAATATAAAAATCACCAAACAAGTAATGGCATACTTACAACAGATGTAATACAATCACAACTTACGAACCTAATAACAAAATAATTAACGCAAATTACACTATAACAAATAAGAAAAAGCCAGTGTGCTTCGTATTACCATGCAAAAACCATATAATGCAAAATTATTGTTGGGTTACGTAATAGGCCAAAACAATCAAAGGAAATTACATCAAGCGTATGACAATTTAATAACGACAACCCCATTTAAAAAAATGTAAAGGCCAAAATACTAAAACAATATCAACCATTTTTATATTTTTAAACAACAAACTAAAAATGTTTCATACAACATACTAAACTAAAAATACAAATGCACTCGACAATACACAAAAATAATACGCGCGACTAACAATTAGATAGCCCGTGCGTAGCACGGGTTCTGCATGCCTCGTATTATATAAAGCTTAAGTAGCCTTATAAATGTAAAGGGGTCATAATAAATGTCCCAAGAATTAGAATAAGCAAATTTGATATTGCCTCAAGCAAAATCGAGTCCTTGGATTAAATTATATTATATAAAGCTTAAGTAGCCTTATAAATGTAAATGGGTCATAATAAATGTCCCAAGAATTAGATTAAGCAAATTTGATATTGCCTCAAGCAAAATCGAGTCCTTGGATTAAATGTTAGTATGTGTACATTGATTTCAAGCAACTCAAGCGTCTCAATTAATAATAGTTAGTCTTTTTACCTTCCCGTCCATGAGTTACAAATATTATATCAACTATATAATGTTTCAAAAATCACACACAACAAACCACAACTTCCTCCACACCTTGGGCTACAACTTATTATGGTGGTAAAGTAAGCATCATATCGTCTTACTTATTTAGCATATTGATTTATATTGTTTTATGTAAATTTCACGTGTGTTTTGTGTGTGTAACAATGTAGGACATAAAGATGGTGCTTAGGAGGTTTGGTAGTAACATCATCTTCTCTAATGGTTTAAGAGATCCTACACATCGTTGTCTTATCAATCAAGTGGAACATGCACGAACATTTTCAATTTGATCGAAAATGCAATATATTGATTAACTGTATTTAAGTTACTAACGATCAACTATATCTAATTGTTTTTTGCAGCGCGTCAAGAAGCATTAAAGAAAGAGATCGAGAAGTCACAGAAATTGTATCAAGAACAAAAGATTCAAAAGGCCAATAAACAACAACGACAAAGACAACAACAACAAGAACAACGCCACGGCCACCGGTGGAATGAATACTTAGCATTCATATTAATAGTACGTTACAAATTAAACATGCAATATTTTACTTCATGTAATACCGATAAACGGGTTAATACTATTGATTCGTTAGCAAGTATGTTTGTTGAAATGTGACGAACATTAAATTTTTAGTTAATAATTATTACTACACTTTGTTGGTGCATTTTAATATTTTTGCTCTTAATGTAGTTTTTTGTTTTGCGGTGTGTTAATGTCACTTTCTTAATTAAACGTCTTGAAATATTGCATGACTTTGATGTTTGATATGACTGTGTAAATTTTGTCGATGTTACATATTGAAAATGGGGTAGTATATAATAAAAATATAATAAAAATATCTTCACACTATCATCTTAGCAATGAGAATCTTCTAAATCAAAGAAGTATATAAAGGAGAAGAAAATTGTGTTTAGTTAAATGTGGGGTCTATTGATTGATTGGAGCGGGTTTACGATTCGGACTTGGGTCACTGGATCTGATTTTTTTATTATACGAGTTATAATTTATACTCTTGAATATACTAATTACTTTAATGTTTTATGTTTTTATAGTTTTGTTAAAAATAAAATTTGTTTTATAGTTCGCTTTTAATAATGTCATTTATTTGAACAACGAAGTCCGTCTTTCACAAAAATGAGAGTTTTAAACATGAACCGAAAATTAGTCCCGAACATTACCAAAAAAACAATTAGATCCAATATATGTGCATTGCATGGGTCCTGAGGCATTCCAAACATGTGTGCATCACACGGAGATGAATATAAAAGGTCTCCAACATTAATGTCATCGCTTTATATTTAAAATAATTATGTAACTTATACATATTAAAAAATTACATGTGAAGAGACTCTTTTCAATGTAACATCTTGAAAAAAGTCTCTTCACATATACTCTTTTAATGTCAATAAACTATTGTTGTATATTTTGACCTCACCATCATACTAACAACCCGACAATTTACACAATCAATTTCGCACGGGTCCTGAGGCAACCCAAGTTATCTATGATGAAAATTAGTGGCAAACATAGTTTTTGACTCGACCTCAATTAAAAATGACAGAAATAAAGACACCAACATTTTTCATGCCATGCTAACAAAAGTTGTGGTAACATTACAACTTAGGAACTTATTGACCAACAAAAGTTGTGGTAACATCACAACTTATGAACTTATTGTCAATAAACTATTTTAAATGTGTGTCATGCTTAGAAAATATGTGATACCATCACAATTTAGATATATAATGATGAAAATAAGTGTCAAAGCTTACATGTCAATAAACTATTTTAAATGTGTGCCATGCTTAGAAAAGGTGTGATTGTATCACAACTTAGATATATAATGACGAAAATATGTACCGAAGATTACATATTAGTTTTATATCAAAATATAGGGATGTTACAATTTTGAGAATAAATAGAAAATCTAAACTTTATAAATAACTACTAATATGTCATAAAAAGTTTAAATATAATATTATAATCTTGAGAATAAATACAAAATATAAACTTTATATATAACTACTAATATGTCATAAAAAGTTTAAGTATAAAATTTACCGGTCAACTAAAGCCATACTTACAAAAGTCTAATAACGAAAAAAATTACTGCACATTACACTATGACCAATTAGATAGAGCCCGTGTGCAATGCACGGGTCTGAATTACTCGTATATAATCCGAAAGTTCTCCAACTGCCAAAGGCACGGTTTTTGCAATTTACTCGATCAACAATAACGAAAAGTTAAAATAATGAAGGACCAAAACTAGAAAGTGTAAATACCATAGGATTAGCGTAACACAAGCCAACAATTTTTAATGCACAAAAACGATGGTCAGAAGTCAGAACTGAGAATACCGACGACTGCAAATAAACAAATAAGGGTTTTGGGAAATAAATAAAATGGATGTTGGGCGTTGTATGCCAATAAAGCCTTCAGTACTTTCAATTCAAAATAACAACTTGTTACATCGTTCCTCTTATAGGACTCGTTTTAAGGTATCTGTTTTTTGTGTGTTTTTTTTTTAAGGTTTGTTATTCTGAAACTACATTTATAAGAATTAAAAACATGCACTCGTATATTTAATTAGTTGTGAGAAGTTAAATGTAGAGGGTGACTAGTTATTCTAAAAGTACAAACAATTTATGCGCGTCAGAATTTCTTAAACGTAGCCCTAAGGGCTATGTTAAGCATTTTTCCTTAAATATATGTTACATATGTCAGTGTAAGTGTTTATGTCTAACTGCAGATTGGTTCATTGATGGTTCAACAATCAGGACCATCTTTTACGATATATCACGCTGCCAGCAGCAGACTAGTTCCGATATTGGGCACCAGTGAGGTATTAATCTTCACTATTATTAAGCTTATTCGAGTTGCTTATTTGTCGGGTTTATTTTATTTGGGAAAAGCTCATAAGCCAACTTTTTCTGGCGTATTACCTATGTAGAGTTGAGCTTATATATGGACTTACTCACTTACATTAGCCATAATATAAAGTTAATAAACTCATAAGCTGAAAAAAGTGAGTTTGTGAATTTCAAATAAGCTCAGATGCAAGGTCAAAAAATAAGCTAATCCAAACTAACTTTTGTATGTATCGTCACTCATACTAACAAATCACTTGCTCACAATTAGTTTATACTAACTTTAAAAAATTGATTTTATTTGCTCGAGTTTCACACTTATTATTTAATGTAAATATGAGGCTTCATTATAAACATTACAACATTCATGTTGGTTCTAAACTCGGAATTTGAATATTTATTTCTAAAATCGAAATTTTAATGTTCGAGCATAACCGATTGTGATGCTCTATTGTGGATGGTTTTGTAGCAGAATGCTACAATTGCGAGCTTTCATTGTTGCTGCACTAAAGAGGAGAATCATGCAGATACTATAACTGGTATGCATCACTTCTATTTCTTTTCACTCTTTGCTAAAGTATATTGATTGCTTATCCTTTTAGTGAAATAATTAAATTTCATTATAACTATAGCTATACTGTTTTGCAACTTAATATTGGTTATTATTATTATTATTTTTTTTTTTTTGATACAGGAGTATGGAAACAATATGATCTCAAGCTGCAGACTCGGTTTATTTGGGTGCCTTTCTTGGGAGCAATAAAGGGAGTCTTTTCTGCTATTACAAAACTTCGCTACGGATCAAAAAAGAAGGAACCAAGAAACATTACATTTGATGATCTAGCGGGTGTCGATGCTATCATATGTGAACTTCGATATGTAAATTTTCTCTATCAATACTCTTGTGTATGATAGTATCATGTTTTGACTTTTTCTTAACTCCGCTATCATAATTAAAGAATTCAACAATGAAACTTTTGATAGATTAATGGGTGTTGATGACGTCATACTTGAATTAAAGGATGTAATTAGTTTGTATGACCTTTGTCATATCGTCTTATAAATTTGATGATTAACTTTGTAGATTATATCTATACTGCACGGAAAGAGTGCATCCAAGAAGTTTAGATCAAAGTTACCAAATGGGGTTTTGCTTTATGGTCCAGGAAGAACGGGAAAAACTACACTGGTTCATGCTATGGCCCGGGAANATAATATTGTCTCTAATATATGTTGTTCTAGGAGGGGATCATGTCACAATGGATGATGTTCTTCATGCTATTCGAAGGCTTGATCACTATATCAGCTTGATGAACAAAGTACGATTACACAAGAGCTCATGCATGTGAGTCTTAGTTGGATCACAAACTAGCCTTAGAGTTCTGTATGACTCATTCTACCATGTCATCTGCATATATAATTAATATGCATGAAATGGAATGTCTTCTATCTTCTCGTTAGTAAGGCCATACGATATTATTAATGTCATAAACAGTAAAAAAAAAAATCACGTGTAGAATAGTAGTGGTATTTTCGCATTGGTATATGATAATATATTTCTAGGAGTGAACTGTTCCAAAAATGGCGCCGTCCGGAGTAGTTTGAATCAAGGCCAACACTACTAGAAGAAATGGAAGGCTCGCCATACATCTTAATGGCTTGCGCTATAAAAGAAACAATTCAATAATCCACAAGCAAACAATAACTACATTTTCAAATTTAAAGATCAGAAGGCCTAGATCAAAAGAGGAACAAACAATAGTTCAGGTATATAATGCATAAGTATTTTCTGATAATACATATGGTTAATCAACTAAAATTTTCAAAAAAAATAGTCCAAGTACATCTAAATGCTGGAATGCAAGAACAGTTCATGTAGTTTAGACAAAAGGCCTGAACTTTTATGAGAGGACCAATAAACTAACACGCATCATGGGTTAAAAATCGAGCCACATTACCTGAAACAGAAGAAGTTGAATGCAGGAATCATTTCTGAAAACATAAATGAAACGGCTGCAAACATATGGGCCTAGGGAATGTTTCATAGGATACATACACGGAAGAGATACTAATTCATTTGACCTGCGTATTTTATATAATATATGGCACTATAACAACTTATTAGCAGTGTACATTCTCAATTGAAAACAAAGTAACAAACATACAGTTACCAACATAGCTTCTCAGTAAATAACATTTTCCAATAATATTGCCATTTTGCAGACCCTAACCTCACAAGGAACTGCCAAAGAATTCAAACTAATCAGAAACATTGATTTCTGTCAACTCATGCCTTTTTCCACCGATTTATTCAAACGGGCTTAAATTGTGGTTTCCAGAAACGGATAATCAGTGTACCCGAGAACAGGATCAGGTGTATAAAATGTCTCCCTATTGTACTTGTTAAGTGGAGCATCAAGCTCAAATCTTTTGGGCAGATCTGGATTTGCCAAAAACCAACGACCATAAGCTACAAGATCTGTCCGGTTTTCAGCCACAGCTTTGTTACCATCTTCCCTATCATATCCTCCAGCAGAAATAAAGGCCCCTTTAAATGTTTTCCTCATTGGCACAAGACTATCAGGGACTTCACTTTTCTCACCTAATACTATCATCCTTGGTTCGACCATATGGCAGTAAAGAATTCCATATGAATTCAAGGCCTCAGTCATGTAAAGACCTAGAGCATTTGGATTTGAGTCACCTGATTGCATGTAGTTTGCAAATGGGGAAAGTCTGATTCCTACTCTGTCTGCTCCTATCTCGTTAACAACCGCATCAACTACTTCTAGAGCGAATCTGCAACGGTTTTCTAGAGAGCCACCATACTTATCCGTCCTGTCGTTTATTTCGTCTTTCAGAAATTGGTCAATTAGATATCCATGAGCACCATGTATCTCAACTCCGTCGAAACCTATATGTTTAAGACAAACACGATCTCAGTTTTTCATAATACTTATTTAATGGAAGTTTTCAACCCCTAAATTTACCAAAGGGTATTTTAGATATTTGAACAGTTTCCTAATCAATGTGTCTGGTGTAAAATCACAGATCTCTTAGAAAGGAGGGAGTACGGTGCCAACATAGTTTTCATCTCATATACGTTTCACTTTTCAGATGCTAATATGGAACTTAGCTTTTTTAAAGTGGTTTAACTTTTGTTCCTTTCAGCTTATATGTATTCGCGTCTATGTTTTCTTACCCACTCATGAGATGTACAAAAAGATACTACACATAATCGGTAATTATTCTTACCAGCTTCAATTGCATTTCTTGCAGCAAGTCTAAAATCATTAACAATTAGAGGAACCTCCTCTGTCCTTAGCCTCCTTGGAGGTGTAAATTGGTCAGCATCAATGCCGTTGCTTCGTACTTGAAGTGTTAGTTCTTTGTCAGAAGAAGATATTGGGGCTTGGCCATTTGGCTGAAAACCTGTTCAACAGATGAAGATTATATGATGCACGTTAACTAAAAGCTAAATCATGGCAAATCCATATACTAATTTAGTCAAAGAATATACCAGCATTTGAAACCCTTCCAACATGCCAAATTTGACAGATAAAGATTCCGCCTTTAGCATGAACAGCATCAACAATAGGTTTCCAGGCCTCAACTTGTTCTTTCGTCCATATACCTGGTATATCTGGACACCTGAAACAAGAAGGATACAATTAATGTTTGACGTTGTATAAAAGAGTTATGTAGTTCAAAGTCAGCGGTATTATAAGATATATATACCCTTGGGCAGTATCTGAAATTCCAGCGGCTTCAGAAATAAGAAGGCCTCCTTTGGTTGTTCTTTGTGAATAATATAAAATAGCATGCGGCTGAGGGACATTACCGAAGGATCTTTGCCTTGTTAACGGTGCCAAAACAACTCTGTATAAGATAGGAGGTATGCATGCATCAAGTGGTTATTTTAGCCCAAAAAAATATTATAATGATACGAAACATTAACCGAACAATACCCTCCCATACTTATAGTTAGCTTCCAATAAGAGATTATTGTGACATAATGCATTACAAATCAGATCGAGTAAGATCATAATAGCTGCTTAATTATGATAAATCAACGTGTATGTTTATACTAATTTAGTTCAATTCTTAGTGTACGAGTATGTTGTGTGGTACGTTTCTGTTTTAAAGTGAGGTATATTTGTGTTGCCCAGGTGGTGTTAACTACTATGGGGTTTAGTTTCGTTGCGGGATTAGATGCTGATTTGACGTTGCACGTGGCACCGGAGCACATCACCCACCACGTCACTAATTAAATCTAGCCTTAAGATTAATAAACAAAAAACGACCGGTATTCTCTAGGTAAAACCTTAAAACAAAATGAAGTTATGTGTCTTATTTCAAAGTAAATTGATTTGGTACATAGAGCTCGCACAATAATACATTAAGAATAGTAAATGATATGTTGACATTTATATTTCGGTTTGTCTCAAAACTAAATGTTCACACTTTTATTTCGATTTGTCTTAAAATAACCCTTTTCCAATTTTTTTAAAAAAATAAGAGGTGTTTGTATAAGCTTATATGCGGCTTATTAGGGTCTGTTTTACAAAACTAACTGTAAGATGTGTAAACTGTTGACTGTAAGCTGTAAGATTATAGTTGGTAGGCTGGTAGTGATAGCTACGAGCTATATATTTTTGTTATAAAAAAATGTTTAGCAATGTAGCTGTAAGCTGTAATAGAAAGCGTAAAATAACATTAAAAGACATGCATAAAAGAAACAAATGAAAATTGTAATAATAGAGAACTCATCACATCAACAATAGGCGTAATTATTTTAAGATGACATACTTATAATAATAGTAATCAACATCGTACATTACATTTTGATGTAGTAGTATTACTATGAATTCGTTTCATTGACAATGATATCATGCGGTTCATCCAGTGGTATGTAATTTGGATGTTTTACAATCGTAGTAAACGTGTTTTTACTAGTGTTACTTGAATATTTTTCCTAGATAACTCATAAAGATATTTATATTGAATACACCTAAAAAGAGATTTCGGAAAAGGCTTATATAAGTGGTATATTAACAGATTTTTGAACTATATAATAATATATCAGAACCTTAAATGATAAATTCATTAAAGTAATAGATATGTAAAGAATTATTGTGAATCGACTGCGGAATATTTTATACAAGACCTATCTTGCTGACGATTTAATGTAAAATGGTTGAGGCTACATTAGTAATTTAAGTAAGGCTTAATTACTTGAAAATGTATTATATTTGTCATTTTTTGTTATTGTATGTATTGAACTTATTTTTTTTGAGATAATTACTAAAATAGCCAAGTTACTCAATCGTTGGGCATTTTTGACCTTAGAATAAAAATTCCGCTTTTGACCGGTTGCCCAACGCAACTTTTAAGGGTGGACACGTGTCGATTTTTTGGGGCGACATATGGCATTTTTTGGGCAAATTTGTCAAATTTTGGGCAACCTTGAACACTTGGCGTCCCATGAGCGCGACACGTGTCCCCCCTTAAAAGTTGCATTGGACAACTGGTCAAAAGCGATTTTTTTTTCTATGGTAAAAAATGCCCAACGATTTGGCAACTTGGCCATTTTAATAATTATCCCTATTTTTTTCTTATTGTTTGTACTGAACTTTCAAAATTCAATTATTGTGTGTATTTTGTGACTATTCAGCCATGTAAAATGACCATTTACCCTTAAGAATTTGAAAAAAAAGTAAAGGTAACATGGTCACAAAATACACACAATAATCAAAATTTGAAAGTGTAATACACACAATAAGAAAAATAAAAGTTGAGTACACACAACAACAAAAAGTGGCAATTGTGCATTTTCAAGCAATTAACCCTTTAAGAAACAAAAATCTCTTTAACAGCCAAAACGCTTTCTAGAAGAACGTTTCAAATTTGGAGCTTTTTTTAAAAAGAAAAGCTAAAATCTAGTGCCCTCCAAACAAAACTTTTTTCAAGGTAGGAGCTTTATTTTCAAATTAAAAAGCTTATAGCTCAAAAAATCTCTTAAAAGCTCCAAACAGGCCCTATATGTTTTTCGGTTTATATTTAATAATCTCGCTTATTTGAAGATTTATGGGATTATATATAAGTCTATTATGATATGATCATCTTATATAGGCCAATGAGAAAAGTTCAATACGAAACAACATTTATCTAAAGAACAAATAACAAGATCTCAACCATCCATCCTTTTTCCATCCAATGGTTTAGATTAAAATACACAAATATACTGAGGGTCATTTTAGTCATTCCTTACTTTCTACCTAACCCCTAAACACACACTTACACTCATCATCTCTCTCACACTCATCTCTCACTTCTCACAAAACACTTTCATTTTTCAAAGCACCAAAACTTCCACCTCCACCGGACTCCTCCTCCACCGGACTCCTCCTCCACCGCCGGATCTCACCACCATCCAACGTCACCTCCACCGAAACCAATCCCTCTTGGTTTAGTGACTAGGACTGTTATTGTGTTAGATATTTGATGAAGTATCGGAATTTTATGATTAGTGTTGTTAGCTGATTTGTTAGGTTAAAATTATGCAAGCTGAGTAATTAGTACTATTAGTTTGTTAATTAGGTTGATTGTTTGTTAAGTTATTGTGTTAGATAGATTATGCTGCTGTTTCGATTTAGTTGATCATGAATGTTGACCGCTGGTGTTGACGTATTGATTTCATAATTAGCGCAGTAAGATGATTTGTTAAGTTAATTGTGAGACTATTCTTCTATTTGATAGAGTATGTTATGCAACTGCGAACTGTAGATATAATGCTGTTATGTTTGGTAATCGAGCGTATGTAGATGTGTTATGCTAACTTTGTTTACCGTCTTGTTAAGATTAAGTTTTTAAGTACAGATTAGATATTAGTTGTGAACGTGTAATTTCTATAATCTGAACTGTAAGATTAGTAATATTGTATTTTGATAGAGATTTACAGTTTAATTTTGGAGAGTAAATTGTAGATGCGTAATGTTAATTGCGCCCTCTGCTCATTCGTTTTTTAAGCAGCTAGGAGTAGATTTGAGGATGTGTAATGTTAATTTTGGTCAAAGTTTTGAAGATGGGCCTGGTGATGTTGACATAACTTAGCAAAAGTATCAAAAGATACCAATGACAAAAATCTTCCTTTAACAACTAAACAATAAAATTTTGTAACGTGAAAACATTGAAATTCCACTCGTGCGAAACTTTGAAATTCCACTAGCTGTGGTTGTCGTGTATAATTTTTTTTTTTGACAATCTTTTATATAATAAAACAAAACCCCAAGTGGGGACTTTTCCATTTCAAAAAAACTAAACCATACCTTATTTAGTAATAATATTATTTAAAAAAAAAGATTATTTTTTTATTAGGTAACATTTTATATTTATCCATAATACAAGTAGAAGATAAATACAAAAAATATAGATAAGAAGCAATTAACAATAGGATTAAAACTTTTAAATAATTATCTTTAATAATAAAAAACTATAATAAAACATCATAAATCAAATAAAACAAAGATTAAATTATTTGTTTTTTAATAAATAAAAATATATGATTAAAAAAAAAATTTAAAAAACCCGCGCGTGCGCGGGTATTATAACTAGTTTGTCATATACTAAAATACTAAAAAAATATTATGTGATGCACCAAAGAATCTCATGGGATTTATACAGAATCCATGGGATTCACAATGAATCCCATAGGATGCACCAAAGAATCTCATGGGATTCATACTGAATCCTTTGTGATTTATCGTCTTTCTACGAATCCGGTGGGATTTCTTTACGAATCCCGTGGGATTTTCTGGACGGAAATTTTGAAAAAAAAAAATTCGTCTTTTTACGAATCCCATAGGATTTTTCTGGAGGGAAATTTTGGAAAAAAAAAAATCATCTTTTTACAAATCCTGTGGGATTTCTTTACGAATCCCGTGGGATTTTACTGGACAGAAATTTTGAAAAAAAAAATTCGTCTTTTTTCGAATCCTATGAGATTTTTACGAATCCCATGGGATTTTTCTGGACAGAAATTTTGAAAAAAAAAAAACTATTTACGAATCCTGTGGGATTTTCTGGACGGAAATTTTGAAAAAAAAAATTCGTCTTTTTACGAATCCCATGGGATTTTAACGAATCCCGTGGGATTTTTCTGGACGAAAATTTTGAAAAAAAAAATTGTCTTTTTACGAATCCCATGGGATTTTTTACGAATCCCGTGGGATTTTTCTGGACGGAATTTTAAAAAAAAAGTTCGTCGAAAGTATATAACAATGCATATCTATAGAAAGATAATTTTTTTCTCGTCGCGATGGTGTATTTTTCGTAGCTTGAAGATTTACCGTTTGCAAGATATGTTGTTTTTTAAAAAAAGGTGAAAAGTGGGTTTTTATATTAAATGAGCTAAAATGCCAATTTTGCCCTCCCTTTGTTATTTTTTGATTTGATCTTAGCCATTAGATGAAAGGTGGATGGATGGTTGAGATTAGCTTATTTGTTTTTTAAGTGATACTTGTTTTGCATAGATCTCACCTCATAGGCCAATAAGTATCAAAATAAGCCAGAAAGTTAAGGCTCATGAAATATAAACTTAAACAAACACCCCTATAGATGTGAATCACATCTATATGACTATATTGTATATAGTGTAATGCACATTTATAAAATTGTATGTATTTTAGAAGTATGACTAATAGACCAAAAATAGAAGAAAATATATATAGACCTGTGAGAGAGATTAAATTTTCCCAACTTGTAGGGGGTGATAAGAGGGACTTGAGCAACTTTGTCAGCCATTAAAAATCTCCAATTTCTGATATTTGATTCAAATGTTTTATGTCATAAACCAATGAATAAATGATGAAAGTGGGTACGCTCATTTTATAGGTGTCGAATCCTGTATGAGTGAGGAAGAGACTACACAGCCCACCAACTTCATTGACCACAAATGCATTGATTCATCATTTTAAAATATATCAACTTTGATCCTTTAACTTTTACCTTCTTTGAAGAAAGTTCTTCAATATTTTAGTTTTTCAAATAAGGACATTGATGAGTAGGGGTTTCAAAAAAAACCGACCCGACCCGAACTCAAATATAGTTATTCGGGTTGGGTTAGTCGGGTTCAAAATCATATTCAGGTCAATCAGGTCAACCCGAATTAACCTGAGTTCTAAACAAGGTCGGGTTAGTCGGGTCCAAAATGATTTGTTCTCTTTGAAGTCAATTCCACTAAAATATTGAAGACGCCAACCCGAGTTGACCCGCATTGACCCCTATGGCACGAAGAGGGGAGTGAGGCTGGTATATGGGATGGTGCCAACACTAACAACCATGCATATCGTGTGCTCTTAATTAATGGAATTGACTTCAAAGAGAACAAGTAATTTTTCTTTTTTTTTTCTTTGTTTGGAAAAGATACATATATAATTAAATAGAACCAAAGCAATCATTAACTAAAATAGAATACTACAAGTGAAAGCTAAACTAAAACGAGATGCTATAAATTCAGAACATACAATTGAATGAAAAAACTATGACTATTATGCTTATAGTGACTTATAAGGATATGCACGTAATTGATAACGTGAAACAAAACCGAACTGCAGAACCTCATGTTGAAAGTTTGTGATCTCCGATGCTTCCAAGTGAATTAAAATGTGTCTATATTTTGTTATGACATTAGGGCACGTTTGTTTTGTGGGTTTTGAATCAAGAAAATGGAATCAATCCTAAATTAATTTGTTTGGTACACAAAAGCAACTATCAAATCAAGGTTTTAACCATGTAAATCCATGCCATACTAAGTTGGGAGGTTTTGAAGAAACCACTGTCACTTTGTCTACAACTTAATTATAATCACATGTTGGCTATTTTTAATTGCATAAAATAGCAACACAATCTTTATTTATTTATAAAATATATTTATCAATTAGAGTATTATTTTCTCTTTACTCATTTAATTTAAATCACATACAAAATTCTAACTCTAAATCCAAAACCAAATCTAAATCTAAATTCAAATCCTAAACCCATCTGTCACACCCCCAAAATATCGTAGCGGAAGGTAACTGGGGTGTGACTTCATAGCACAAAGACACAAGATATAAAGAATGACCTCTAAATGAGTCGTTTGAAAAAGTACACGTTCAATCTAAGAAATAATATTTTACAATACATAGCCCAAGAGTTTCACAAAATATAATGAATTTTTTGTTTTGCAATCGAACGATAAAGTAATGCAACAATCTCCGTCTTAATGAAATCCCAAAATGCGACTTTATGTTATGCTTCATGCAGTACAACTAATGAAATCGAGAACCTGAGAAATACATGTTAAAACGTCAACAAAAAGTTGGTGAGTTCATAAGTTTAAGTAGTATGGACCGCAAGATTTCCGTGTGTGACCATTATAACAAATAGAAAAATCATAGAAAAGTATTACTATTGCACTAAGCTCATTACCCAAAAGCTTTAATGTTTATAGTTTTGTGCCCCTGCAAATGTTCTTTTCCGTGAACACTTAAGTTTCTCAAATGATTATACATCCGTTTGACATACTAGTCAAGTAAGGCAACTACCCGAACGTGGGTTTCAACCCAATAGATCTATTCACAACATTCGCACTTACTACATAATTAACGGTTCATGATAGTGGGGACTTAATGGAAAGTTGTGTAACTTAGGCAATACGTAAAAGTTTTAAGTATTGTGTTCAAAAGAAAGTAATTAAGCATGTATTAAGTAAATGAGCATGTATTCTCACCCCAAAGTAGTTCAAAATGAGAAGTAAACAAGTAAAAGTGGGGCTATGAAACTCACCTCAATCAAGTGGTGAATACGGGAAAGGATAACGTAGTTCAACGAACAAAATCCTAATCGCGACCTAGATAAACAAGGGGGTGTTTCTTTTTCTTGTTAGNTCGTCTTAGGAATGATACAACAAGTACTATATGCACATGAGTTCTATAAAGTTTTATCACCCTTATATACTTGTAGTGAAGTTTTATAAAGTTTCGTAAGTCAAAACGTTTAAGAAAAATGAATAAAACGCGTTTTCGATATCAAAAACTTGTAAAAATAGTTGCTGTTTAGAAATAAATATCGATTTTAAATGGGTGTAACTTCTTCGTTTCGTACCCGATTTTACCTGTTCAAATCCTAAAACATAGGTAACTATGTCTACTTCCAAGAAATCAAGGCCTCGGTTTGTGGAAACATGTTTTATATACCCGTTTATACCCTAAAACCCACAAATCTGCTGTTATAGTTTAGGACAGAAACTTTTCCCGACTTCAACGGACTATAACACACTCGTTTTTCATCCACTTTTCAAAACTCATGTTCCTAGAGTTAGATCTATGTCTTAAATTTCCAAAAAGTCCAATTAGAGTTTCCGGGATGGAGTTTAGGTCCTTCATTTTGGCCAAGAGCTACAAAAATTATATTAAAAATACTTAGAAAATTACAAAAATTATAAATTTTGGTCAAGAACTACTTAAGACCTATATCTAGCTGTGGTTCAAAGGAATTTAGCCTAAAATCATTTTAAAGTTGTTAAATGGTGTTCATAAGTCGACTGAAATTTGGGACAGATTTAGGGTTTGTTCATACTTAGTTTTAAAAACTTTCAATACAACAAACATATATAGGTGATATAAAATCAGACATGGAATGTTAAATATGAATGGAAATGAGTATGAAATGAGTCATTTGAATTTTTACAAGTGTTGGTGGTGGCTAGTCAATAGAATGCACAAAAAACTCAAGAAAACATTAAGAAAACCCTAACTTTAAGCTTCCAAACCCTAGTTCTTGATTACTAACCTTAACCAAACTTGAAACCCTCTTGTTCTTGGCCTTATTCTGCCGAAAATATTTAGAGTGTGAGGGAGTGATATGTGTTTGCAAGTGTGGTGAAAATGGTTAACAATGAGCTAGTTTATATAGGAACACTTAGGGTAGTTTGAATAGTCATGGTTGGAGTCACAAGGATGTGTAGATGCATTTGAGGAAAACAAACACACTAGTGCCATCTTGTGATCTTGCATTGGGCGTGTGATGAAGGGGCTAGGGGGTTTGGTTGCTATCAATGTCGTTACTTTTAAGGCTAGCACTAATAAGGTAGTATGGGATTTTGGGTTTTAAAAGCACATGTTGATGGTTTTACATATTGTGCCGGTTTAATGAGGCTTTTGGGGGTGGGGGGTGGGGGGGGGATTTGTATTTTTGAAGTGTATAAAGGAGTGTGTAAGTGTATAATGTAAAGGTGTTGAGTTGGTTAACTATTCCATACATGCATGAGACTTAATGAAAGTCTTAAGTGATTTACGCAAAACTCATGAAACCAAATGCAAGTGACTTATAAAATATGCTTATGAGAGTCATAGAATACTTATTAGACGTAGACTAAACTTAGTCTAGTACCACTATACGCTCAAAGTTGTTTTTTGTCTTACGCGGGTTAACCTCACGGTTGTACGTTAAATCAAATATTCAAGTATTTAAAGTAAAAAGTTTTTGGTTTATGGTTAGGTAATGACCTGAAAATTGTGGGTTGTCGTCACACTATCTATAAACCAAACTGACATTTAATTCTTTTTTCTCATCTGCACGTAATTTTTTTCCTCGAAAATCAACATGTACATGCCACATCTTTTTTTTTCTGATGTGTACAATTAAAGAACTGTGTTATCATCATCTTCTCCACAACACCTCCTTTAGAAGACACCTCCTTCAACGTCATCTTTTCCAAATCTTGCGAAAACCTTATGCCACCATAAACCATGATCGAAACTACCCACTGTCATTTGCTTATTAAAATGCTCATCTAATTATTTTCATATAAATAGTTGTAAGATGCTTTCAAAGATTCATGATACTCTTTGATAATTGAACTTAGTTAATGGAGACTATTTGTATTGAGATGGTATATATGCTACTCTCTCCGTCTCAAAATATAGTCTACATTTTTATGTTGAGATGTTTTAAAATAATTGTTCACTGTATATCTAAACTAATTAAAAAAAATAAAAAAAGTAAATCAAAGGACTTGTGTTCCAATAGTACCCTTCCCTTGTTGTGTGAGAAGCTCTCTAACTAAATGATTGCGGGTTCAAGTCATGCTTAGGACATGCGAGATAGTATTGTGAGATTGTTAGTTGTTCTAAAAAGAAAAAATTAATGAGTAGAGTTGATATTTGATTACATGTGAGATAGTATTGTGAGATTGTTACTTGTTGTTCTTAAAAAAAAATAAATAAAAATTTAGTGAATAGAGTTGATACTTGATTGATTATTTTTTGTTTGGTGATCACAATAATTTTGGGATGAAATGAGATAGTGAGATACTATACGTCTAAATAAAAATCTCAAAAAAATAGGTTAGATGTAAAAAAAAGATAAATAAATAAATAAATAAATAAATAAAAGAGAAGAGAGAATTCGATATTTTAATGTCTTCTTCTACGACTGAATTTCAATACGTCTTCTTGAAACATACATTACTAGAAATATAGTCCATTGCGCAATGATGATGCCTGCCTTTTGCATGAATGTGGACTAAAATTATGAAACTCAATGAATGGTATCCATTGCGCAAGTGATGACTTCACCAAGGAAATAACTTTTTTTTTTTTTTAGTATGTGCTTCTTATCACATTTCACGCTGAGACAGAGTTATATATCTCATTTTGGCCACATAATTATACAATAGGTTTGAAAGTGGTTATATTGTAACACCCCCAACTCGGATACGGCAGCTAACATGCTGGGGGTATTACGCAAATAGAAACCAGACACATTTATAGCTAACGGCCACAACATGGGACGTTTATAAATGTTGCAAAACATATCATTCGAATTACAAACCATTTAGAGTACAAGGACTCTTAAGTCAAAGTAGCAGCGGAAAAAGTAAATAGAGTTTGCAGCGGAAAATAAACAAAGTTTAGCAAGGAAGTAACAAAAGACACAAAAGGTTTTACGAATGACATGCAAATAAAGATTGAAAGATAGTAAAGCTGCCTTGACAGAAATGCCTC
>LBNU01027235.1:226272-240764 GCA_014162995.1 Artemisia annua | reverse complement strand
TCTTCAGCCTTAGGCCACTCCACCATGCTCCCAAGTCATCTAAGCTTCAAAGCTAATTACATGTATATATCATCTAGTTACCTGAAACACATGCTTAAAAAGCAACACACGGTTGGTGTAATTCCATAGGTTTAATATAATAAGGTTGAGCACAAGGTTTTATCATATAGATATGTAGCAACATATTGCAAATTATCCCGGGGTAATCAAGGTGGTAAACCCCCACCCCCAAAATTTGTAAAATTAAGAGGGCATAAAAAATCCCCCTGGGGTGGGGGGGGGCATTATAAACATTTTTTTTTTGGTTTTGAATTGAATAAATTGCCCCTTTTTTTTAAAGCTTCAATGGCGAAAAACCCACGGGCAATAAAACCGTTTTTTTAAAAAAAACCAAAAACCAAATTTCAATAGTAATCCAAAAATTATTAAAACCCGGCGGGGAACATTTTTTTTTTTCAAAAAATAATATTAAACAAAAAAGCTATGGGGGGCCCCCCAGAAAGGCGAAGTTATTCCCATAGCAAAAACCCCAACCCAAACAATTTTTTTTTTTTTTGGGCCCCCCTTTAATCCCAGGCAAAAAAAAGGGAAGTTGGGGAATAAATAAAGGGTTTTCAATTTTTCCCCCTAAATAAGGCCCTTCAAAAAAAATTATCACCCCCCTTTTAAAACTATTTCCCCCCGCGCTTCCAACCATTATATCCCGCAAAAGTGGGATTTTTTAATTGGGTTTTTTTTTTTTCCAAAACATGATTTCCCTGAGGGGGGGGCAGGTCCCCTTTTTTTGCCAACAATGGGGCAAAATAAAAGGCCCCCCCCCCCAAAAAAAACCCTTTTTATTAAAAAATTAAAAACCTTTAGCCCAACCATTTCGTCCAAAAGGGAAAAAGCATACCCAATTCCAAGGAAAAGCAAATACCGAACAAAAAAGAATTACTTTGGGTCTCCCTCAAGAAAAACATTTTTTTTTAAAGGCAATGTTTTAATCTTTTTTTTTTTCCCAAACCCCCAAATGGGGGTTTTTTTTTTTTTTTTTTTTCTAAACATTTTAAAAAGGGATAAAAAACAAGCGGGGGGCCCCCCCTTTTTTATTTAAAATGGAAAAAATAAACGTAAAAACCCCTTTTGTCCAAAAAAAACAATAAAGCACAACAAAACAAAAAAAGAAAAAACCGAAGAATAACACATATTATAACAACACAACACAATCAGAAATAATGGCCGTTCCCCCCCACCCAGCAAAATTTAATCCCCCCCCCCCTTTTCAAAAGCCACCAAACCCTTTTTAAAGCAAAAAATAATAAAAAAATAATACAATAAACTCCCCAAAAAAAAAAAGCAAAATTTTGGTAAACATCCGGATATTTTCCAAAAAATAAAACAATTGCCCTTTTTTTTTGAAAATAAAGGGTTTTTTAAAATAAAAAAGGGGGAAATGGCCAAAAATTTTGGAAAAGGAAAAAATCGGTTTTTTTTTTTTTCCAAAAAGAAAAAAAGAAAGTTTCATTTCCCGGTGGGTGGGGGTGAACGCAGAAAAGATTAAACATTTATGGTCCGGCGAAATGCCCAAAGTTAACGCAAAAAGAAAAAAAGAAAACGAAAAGGACAGAGTCAACCGAGTTGCGGCCCAAACGAGATCAAGAAAAGTTCCACACGAGTTTTTATTGTCAAAACATTTATAAAACATTTTTATAAAAAGATTTTAATAAATAAAATCGGATTTATTTAAAATAAAAAATTAAAGTTTGTAAAAATAAAATAAAATAAAGAAAAGGGGGCGAGTGGGGTGGCTATACCGTCGGTAGGAGGGTGGTTACGGGGTGATTGGGGGTAAACGAAGTGCGGGGATGAGTCGGGGACGTCCCGATCTACAAGGGAAGGTAGGTGGTGTAAGTGGGGATGGCCGGAAAATTTTTCGGTGGCCGGAATTTATATATGGGATTCCGGTGGGGGTGGGGTGTCGCCGGCGAAGAGAGAAGAGAGAGAGGGAGAGAGGAGTGAGAATGTGTGTGTGTGTGTGTTTTTATTTGAGGTGAAATGAAATAATAATAAAATGAGGGTATTTATATGGAAAAGTATAGGGTAGTTTTGTAATTAATAGAAGTGTAGGGTATGAAATGAAAATAAGCTCAAGGGGCCAATCTTGCCAACGCATTAAGCTTCTTGTAAAAACGGTTCGGGGCTCAAACGACATAGCAAACGGACTCGAAAATTTACGAAACTTGCGCCATTGTTCACGAAATAATTTTTCCAATAAAATCAAGCATAAACTTCAGAGTTTTTCTCAAACTCAAAATAAATCAAATAATTTGGCAAATGCAATACAATTCGAGTTTTCTAGATTGTGCTGAGTCAATCAAGGAATAAATTCTCGTTTCCAATATATCTCACGCTTCTCAAGCCTAATTTAACATGCATTAAAAATTTAAAAGTATCTCAGGTACGAAAATAGAAGTTTGGCTAGAAATGGGTTTTAGGAAAAGTACCAGGTGTTACATATATTTACAATCTACAATCTAGATCGAAATGATCTACAATAGTAACTAAAATTTGTGCCATCACAACAGTATGGACTTAGTCACTTAGTAAATACATTTCTCATAGAGAATTTATAGAAACATATCATGAAACAGTAGTAGGTTTAAGCTTTTAAAAATTTCAGAAAAAAAATATCCAAAGTTGTGATTATGGAAGTTTTATGTAAACACCGCTTAATTTGGTTGGAAAACTGTGGCATTAGAGTTTGAAACAAGCTGAGTCGACCCGAGTATTACTAAGTTCGTGCTCAGTTCGGTTACTAAAACTCGAGCTCGAAACTTGACTCGATCTCGAATTCTCGATTATCTCTACATTTTAAACTCGAAGTTGATGAAGAATTGGTATATCAAGCTCGACTCGAATCGATTCAATTTTCATGAAACTTTAGTAATTACATGTATAAAAAAATTGTGATTTAATCGAAGCTTGATAAGGCTCACTAGCTTCACGAGCCGAGCCAAAGGAACTCTTGAAAGATTGTACTCACCAAATAAAATGAAAACCTCATGGGTTTTTGTAATTGGTAAAACCAAATCCCAAACACTCCCTAATCTTTGAAGAAAGACTGCGTGGCCATCATTTTGCGACCCATTTTCACACACACACAAAACCTTGAGAACAAGAATGGCGAAAATGATGCTAACAAGAAGTACCAACATGGTGACATCACTATGTGCATACAAAAGCTTTGAAAAAAGAAGATCATTATTGGATAAGGAATATGCTACATGTTTGATATTCCTTATCCAATATGATCTTCTTTTTTCTTAGCTTGGTCAAATTGTAATATTTTTGACACAATATTCTTTGTATTATAGAGACTTTACTGATCTGAACTAGCATCCCACAGCCATTAGCTGAGGTACTTTTTTTTACTACCGATAGAACTTTTCTATTATGTTTTTGTATTGTTTGAACCATTGCAGTCCATCATTCTGAGTATGCATAAATAAAACATATTCATAAAAGTGAAACTCTCCCCATGGTAAGTGGATTAATTTCTTTTATTGAGAATAAGTAAGATAAGCTTACCGGCTGACAAGGATGGAAACTGAGACAGATGGCTTTACTGAGCGGCAATAACCAGGTGTTCCTCATGTTCACGAATACTAAAAAAATGTCTAAATTGAGTTTTGTTCTTTTTGTTATATGTCACTAATATCGAAAGACTATAATGGATGAGGAACATATTTCATTAGGGTCAGATTTGACATATTTGTTTATGAATGGGCCAGCTTTGTGTACCGTCTAATTCTCTAACTCAAACTAGATGCTCAAAACAGGTTGAATGCCAAAAGCCATGCAAGTGTGTTTTTAAAGCATACAAAGTCCACAAAATCCATTTTGTCTAAAACTCTAGGTTTATATTGTAATGGTTTGGTCTGTACATACTTAATTTTGAAATATAATAAAAGGCTTCGTAGTTCAACCCAGTCGACCCGTTTTGACTCATGCTTTAAAATTACCCATTTCTAGCCTGTTTCCCAACTTGCCCGAACCATTGATATTTTTAAATCTATTGATACTTTAATGTTTTCAGGACCCTAGATAGAGATTTTCTTCGTCTTGAATAATCCAGGGGTAAGTAATCGTACACCATGTCTGATGAAGACGAAGATGAAAAAGAAGTTGCACTAGATGAAAAAGAAGTTGCAGTTGAGGTTTTGAGTTATATTGAACACTTGGGAAACTTTTGAGTAAACAGTTGAGGCTCTGAAGTTTTGTATGTTATCTATGTTTTGGTTGTCGCACTAAATGTTTGAGTTCCGGCACATGTTCGTTAGAATGACTTAATTAACAAGATATGATTTTTTGTTAGTTTTAAGTCAACATGTGTTGCTATTGTGCAGTTAGACTGTAATTTCGTGACTATTTGAAGTTATAAATCTATGATTAAGTTGTTTGATTTTGTATCACCGTCATAAACAACTTGTGCATTCATCTTTTAATTCACGTAAAATTTGTGTATTATATCCTTTTCAGTGACAATAAAACGATAGATATTGAACTACTTAAATTTCCTTAGCTAATACATGAAGTTTTTATATTGATTTTTTTTCTAGCCACCCGTAAATTTTACGGGTCTATAGTCTAGTATATATATATAATCCGAAAGTTCTCCAACTGCCAAAGGCACGGTTTTTGCAATTTACTCGATCAACAATGACGAAAAGTTAAAATATTGAAGGACCAAAACTAGAAAGTGTAAATACCATAGGTACCATTAGCGTAACACAAGCCAACAATTTTTAATGCACAACAACGATGGTCAAAACTGGGAATACAGACGACTGCAAATAAACAAATAAGAGTTTTTGGGAAATAAATAAAAATGGATGTTGGCCTGAAACACACAACTTGAAATCAATTAAGAAATGGAAACTGTGTATTCAATTGCAACAATATTGCTAATCTATAGACTTTAGAAACAAGATCAACAATGATTGTTATTGGAATTGTGAAGAAGGATTACAGAGAGTTTTTGTTACAAATCAAGATGAAAATGAAAATGATTACAATTCAAGTATATAAAGGATAGTTCGGTTGTTTGTTCATAACAGAATTTGGCGCCAATTCTGTTATTTGACTTTTTTACTTTGACTTTCTAAATGTTGACTTTTCTTTAAATTGAGCTGTATCAACTCCATCTCCCTTGAAAAACTGCTTGTCCTCAAGTAGTATCATCAAAACCTGGAAACCTTGTAATCAAATCTCCATAAATCTCCCAGGTAGCTTCCTCTTTAGGCTTATTAGAACACTGCACAAGTACATACATCACTGGTTTGTTGTGGAGCTTTCCAAGTCTTCTCTTCAGTATTGCCATAGGCTTATACTCTAGCAACCCATCTTCCCTTAGTTGTGGTAATTCACCCATTTGATGATCTCTTCCATGGCATTTCTTTAACTGTGAAATGTGAAAAACTGGGTGTATTTGACTATGATCTAGAAGCTTAAGCTTGTAGGCCACTGCACCAATTCTTTCCTCTACCATGAATGGTCCATAATACTTTGCAGACAACTTGTGCTGTTGACCTTGCCTCACAGTAACCTGCCTATGAGGTTGTAGTTTCAAGTAAAGCCATGATCCAACCTCAAAACCCTATCTGTTCTATGCTTGTTGGCTTGATTCTGCATTCTATCTTGAGACCTTTTCAAATGAAATTTCAGCAATTGGATCACTTCTTCCCTGGTTTGCAGAGTTCTGTCCACACTTNTCCTCTACCATGAATGGTCCATAATACTTTGCAGACAACTTGTGCTGTTGACCTTGCCTCACAGTAACCTGCCTATGAGGTTGTAGTTTCAAGTAAAGCCATGATCCAACCTCAAAACCCTATCTGTTCTATGCTTGTTGGCTTGATTCTGCATTCTATCTTGAGACCTTTTCAAATGAAATTTCAGCAATTGGATCACTTCTTCCCTGGTTTGCAGAGTTCTGTCCACACTTTCCACCTTGCTTTCACCAAGCACATAGGGAATATGAATAGGAGGTGTTTGGCAGTATACTACTTCATATGGAGTGGTTTGAATTAAGCTCTGAAAATTGGTATTGTACCAAAATTCAGCTAGTGGTAACCACTTAACCCATTCCTTAGGTCTCTCTCCACACATACACCTCAAGTAACATCCAAGACATCTGTTTACCACCTCAGTTTGACCATCAGTCTGGGGATGGTAAGCAATGGACATTTTGAGCTTAACCTTTAATTCAGTGAACATTGATTTCCAAAAGTTACTAAGGAAGATCTTGTCCCTGTCACTAACAATAGCCTCTGGTAACCCATGTAATCTATATACACCATCCAAGAAAACTTGAGCTACCTGACTAGCATTGAATGGATGAGATAGGGCCATAAAGTGAGCATACTTGCTTAATCTATCCACCACCACCATAATAACTGATTTACCATGAGATAATGGAAGTTTCTCAATGAAATCCATGGATACTTCAGTCCAAATCTTCTCAGGAATAGGTAATGGTTGGATTAGTCCAGGGTAAGCACTTAGATCAGGTTTCTGTCTTTGACACACATCACATTCTCTTACCCATTGTTTCACCATCTTTCTAAGACCTTTCCAATAGAACACTGCACTTAACTTCTTTATTGTCACATGTACCCCAGAATGACCACCTATTGCATCACCATGAAAGTGATCAATCAATCGCTTTCTCAAACCTTCATTAGCTCCAACTACTGCTTTGCCTTTTCCTTTAAGTGTTCCATCTTCCCACACATACTTGTTTCCTTTGTATGACTTGTTTATCAAAGATTGAATCAACTGTTGAGCATCAATGTCATTTTGCCAACTCAACTTTACCTTATCCCAAACATCAGTTGCAACACTAGAAACTGCCATTTGTAACAATGTGCCACCATGATCAGTTCTAGACAAGGCATCTGCAACTACATTCTCACAACCTTTCTTGTAAACTATTTCATAGTCAAAGCCTAGTAACTTTGGAATCCACTTCATTAGAAAAGGAGTAGTTAACTTTTGATCCAACAGAAACTTTAAGCTAAAGTGATATGTTCTTATTTTGAAATGCCTATCCAAAAGGTACCCTTTCCACTTATCCAAAGCTGCCACCACTGCTAAGAATTCTTTTTCATATGTGGACAAGGCTTTATGTTTAGCATCTAATGTTTTACTCAAATATGCCAAGGGATGACCATTTTGACACAACACAACCCCAATACCATCACCAAAAGCATCAATTTCAATAACAAATACCTGAGAAAAATCTGGTAATCCAAGCACTGGTGCCTCAATTATAGCCTGTTTGAGTTGTTTGAAAGCTGCTTCAGCTTCATTGGACCATTGGAAAGCATTTTTTCTGAGCAAAGCTGTCAAAGGTTGACCTATAACAGCATACCTTTAATGAATCTTCTGTAATACCCAGTTAAGTCCAAGAAACCTCTGAGTTGTTTGATGTTCTTAGGACTTGGCCATTTCTGCATTGCATCAATTTTAGTAGGATCAGTGGCAACCCCTTTAGCAGATACTCCCTCCGTCCCAAATTATAAGCCCATTTTGACTTTGCACAAAGTTTAATAAATTCCCACTAATTAATTTATTCACCAATTAAATATCTTCTTTCTCCACTAAACTCTCATTTGATTGGTTGAAATAAAGACAAATGTTTTGGGACAACCAAAAACAAGAAAATGGACTTATAAATTGGGACAGAGAGAGTAATATATGACCTAAGTATTCCACTTGAGGCACAACAAAACAACATTTACTCTTCTTTGCAAACAAGGTTTTGGCTTTCATGACTTGCAAGACCTGTTGCAAATGATCACAATGTTCTTTCATAGATTTGCTGTATACCAATATGTCATCAAAGAATACTAGCACAAACTTCCCGATAAAAGGTTTGAACACTGTATTCATAAGTGGCTGGAATGTTGATGGAGCATTTGTTAGGCCAAAAGGCATGACCAAGAATTCATAGTGACCTTCATGAGTTATAAATGCAGTCTTGCAAATGTCAGCTTCTCCCATTCTTATTTGATGATAGCCACTTCTCAAATCAAGCTTAGTGAACACTGCAGATCCACTTAATTCATCAATCAACTCTTCTATAACCGGTATAGGAAGTTTATCCTTAACTGTGTGCTTATTCAATTCTCTGTAATCAACACACATCCTCCATGACCCATCTTTTTTCTTAACCATCACTATAGGTGAAGAGAATGGACTTTGACTAGGTCTTATAACCCCTGATTCAAGCAATTCCTTAACCATTGATCAATGGCATCCTTCTGGTTAGAAGGGTGTCTATAAGGCCTAACATTGATTGGTGGAGTGTTTGGGACAAAGGTATTTGGTGATCATGTGACCTTTTTGGTGGTAGTTCAGTAGGCATAGCAAATACACTTTCATATTGGCTCAGAATTGTTTCCACTTTCTCATTCACAGTGTTCTGCCCATCCATTTTACAAAAGGAAACTGGATATACACATAAAGCCATAGAACACAATTCTGCTTGTTTAAACTCACCACTTTTCACCACTTGTTTACCCTGCATCCACTGAATTGCAGAGTGTTGTGTACCCCTCAATACTATCTTCCTTCCATTGTATCTAAACTTCATAGTCAATTCATTGAAATTCCACAAAATGGAACCCAAAGTAGCCAACCACTAAATTCCAAGAACCATTTCACATCCACCCTGTAACACCCCCTATATTTGGTACAGCGGAAGACTCATCAAGCTTTCGGGGTGTTACGGGGATTGGTATCCAACACAAGTCATAAAGAAATGAGATAAAGTAAACATAAGTAAAAGCAAAACCAACAGGGTTTTTAGAGTTTACATTCATCCCAAATATTTAGCGTAAGGCCCAAAAACATAAGTTTTAAACATAGGTCCACGATAAGATATCAGAGTTTGAAATAGATCCTTTAACCAAATCGCCTTGCCAAGCCTTCCAAGCATGCATCTCCAATCATTCTTAATTACCTGAGAAAACGCGCTAAAAGTCAGCTTTCGCTGGTGAGATCATAGGTTTATATTCATAATTCAATCAACTGGACATATACGCAAAACTCTTGCTAGTTAGACTAGGCCTTAATTCAAAACCTGCGGATAACCTCCGCAACATCATAATCACACAGATAACCTCCGTAATATCAGAACCCTATAGGTGCACACTATAGTCCAACAACCAAATCAAATCAAAATCAATCTGTATGCATAAGGATACGACATACCCAACATGCGTAAGGATACGACATGTTCAACTTACCTAGTTCTAGACTAGGCCTCGTTGTACAGCTTACCTAGTTCTTGACTAGGCCTCGCTCCATAGCTTACCTAGTTCTTGACTAGGCCTCGCTCCATAATCAAATCCATCTGTATGCGTAAGGATACGACATACCCAACATGCGTAAGGATACGACATGTTCAACTTACCTAGTTCTAGACTAGGCCTCGTTATACAGCTTACCTAGTTCTTGACTAGGCCTCGCTCCATAGCTTACCTAGTTCTTGACTAGGCCTCGCTCTCTATCCTACCTAGTTCTATAAGCATAGCAAGTTTTGAAAAACAAAAGCGGTAATAGTCCACATAAAACAAATTGCACGTTTTCTCACCCCAAGTATTTAAACCAAGGTTCAAAAGTAAAAGTGGGGCTATAACTCACCTCAAGTCCAGCAAACAGCATAAATATCAACAGAAGCAATGAAAGTATCAACTTTCTGGCAACGACGACTACTGACTCGGCACTACCTAATAATAATATCAATACGCCTCAGCATAAATCTCAAATAAATATTTCCCAATCCCGAACGTAGTTCATTTCATTTTCCGAAAATCTCTTTCTCATATCCGTTTGAAAATCGTTAGTTATCATTCGGTATCATTTGGTATCGTTTGGTATCGTCATGTGTGTGTGTTAGAGACAAAGTCTCGACTCGAGTGAACTCACGCCAAACAAGCATACAAGTCAAGTAACACATAATGGTCATATATTATCAATCGAATCAAGTAGTTCACCAAAAGCATGAAACGTCATACCATTCAAGTCTCATATCTAAGCTAGGGTCAAAGGATATGACCTTAAGAGTCGATGAGTCCTCGTACGAAGGGTTGACTACTTATCAAGTTCGCGAACTTGATAAGTTAACCATTCATCCGTTTACTTATTGATTCCAAAGTTATATCGGCTATATTAGTCGTAGGATACATTTCTCATTAATATTATCATCTAATACTTTCATTGGATTCCCATTGGGCTTGTCGATCCATTAAGTCCAATGATCGTACTACGGTGATCTATTAATGTTAAACCGATCCGAAACTTTCTAATGATAGAGGTGAAATACATACTCTAAGAGTGATATTCTAGTTCCACGTGCACTCGGATACCCAATAACTCACGTTGTATAACACTTGTTTTGAAAACCTTTACGTTTTATGTTCAAATCCTTTCCATTTTACTCATTAAACCAATTTGTTCTTACAACTTAGTAAAGTTCCCGATAAGTATTAATCTAATTTAATAGATAATAATTATCATTAACGTTATCACTTATTTATAATATAAGTGAATATGTATATATACTCGCGCATCTATACATAGTTGACTTATATATATATATAAGTGAGTTTTTATCGAATAAATGTTTAACGAGTTATTATTTATCCGAGTCCACGTGTCCGAGTCATTACTTCTCGGTCCACAAAATTACGTAAAGTCCACTAATCTCATGTTACGGCGTTGTCGAAGCCAACCGTTGACTAAAAAGTCAAGGTGACCCCAACGTTGCGCAAAGCTCACAAATATTACCATATTATGTCAAAAGAAACATATAACGAGTCTCATCTCTTAACCAAGTCAAAAATCCAAAAACCGCTATCCAAACCCAATCTCTTATGGCCGTCTACGGCTCACGTCTAACTTAATCTCCGTCAACTATTATTCGTCACAATATTACCATTACTACTTCGGCCGAATACCTTTATTTACCACAACAAGTTACAACAACAATAATCAATAACTATCAACCACCTCATCGCCGAGACCCTAGTGGTCTCAGCTCAACTCTTCTCGGCAAAACTCAACAACAACAACAACTAACAATAACAACAGCAACTACAAGCAACAATAACTCGACATCACCTTGTAAATCCGAATCCAGAAACACAACAAGAACAATGTAACAAGAACATCAACAAGAACTATGATAACGATAGCAAGAACACTTCAACAAGAGTAAATATCAGGAATACCGTGATATCAAAACAATAACAAGAACACAAACATCATAATACCATGAGATCAAAACAGTAGCACGAGCCCGAATAACCAGAATACCGTGAGTACTAGCTCACGGTGTGGACTCACTTGACACACATCACACTAACACGATACCAATACCATTTTAAATATTTACTTGTTTTTATTTGATTAAAACATTAAACCCATCAAGTTTTCTACCCAAAATCACAAGTTAACACAAGTTTGACTCGTGACTGAGTCAAACCCCGCGTAAAATCGCGTGTTCCTTACCGTTCTTCAGTAGATCTAAAATTTTTGGAGGTTAATAATGGTGGTGGTGGTGGTTCTTGGCGGCGGCAGTGAACAAAAGTGGTGGTGGAGGGGTTTTGGTGGCGCGTACACCACATATTCGAGACAAAAGAGGTGATATAAGAGTGGTTTGATGATGGATTTGATGTTGTGGGTTGTGGTGACGGCGCGTAGGTGAAAAAATGGTGATGGTAGTATTGTCTAGTGGCGCGTGGTAGGTATCACAAGAAAGAGGATGTGTTGGTGAGTGTTTTCATGGTGGCGGTGTGGTGTTGTGGCCGGCGGTGATGGTGGTAGCAGGGTGGCCGGCGGCAGCAACAAGGAGAGAGGAAGGGTGATGTTATGTATGGTGATGATGAGAATATGTGAGGGAGGGGTTATGGTTAGGGTTAAATACCCGAAATTTATAAAATGATCCCTCACTTTTACATATTTACGAACAGGGTGCTAAAACAAGGTCTTGCGGTGCAATAATTATCTAACTCCCGAGAATGCATACTTTTAAATAATGAAAATGATAACAAATGTCGCCAACGTAAATTTTTAATCACCACCGATCGCATTAAACACATTTTTCCATTAAATTGATAATAAATACGTTTATAAAAATAAAACGTAACCGTTCCTTATTAAATCCCGACTTTCACCTCTTGAGCTCATATTTGTTATCAAAGTTCTCAACACGCTTTTAAATGTAAGCCATCATTTTTAAATAGAGTTTTCCATAAAAACGTGACTATAAATACGCCACTATTTATTTTCGAGTAAGAAAACTTTATATATATCGTATTATTAGGTTCCTAGTGCCAGAGTCGAAGTAGTGCCTAATTATCGCAACCAAACACATAATATTCCACATAAATAATCAACGGTACTAATTACATTCCACATAGTCAATCACCAATTCCCATAATTTCTGAAAACCGTTTCAATAAAATTAACGATTCATTTTTAATTATGAAATCGTAGTTCAAATCAGGTTCTCAAATTTACCAGTTGTCACACACCCAATAGCAACAACATTACATCACTAGTGAAAATTTGACCCTGAAAAGTCCATTTAAACTGCTTTACTTCATATGTGCTCATCATGTCTTGACCATTTGCCACAGACACCTTAAGAGGATTGGTTTTAATCAACTGACAACCCATGTTTCTAGCAGTATTTTCATCCAAAAAGTTGTGAGTGCTACCTGAGTCAACTAAAGTATGCAGAGTTTTCTTTCCTACCACACCTTTAACTCTCATAGTTTGATAAGAATTGACTCCAGATAAAGCATTTAGAGAAATGTGTGGGTTAGAAACATCAACCTTCCACTCATTTTCTACCCATTCTTCATCCAAACACTCATTCTCCACATCTTTCTGATTACATTCTTCCTAAACTTCTTTGCCATCAACTAAACATTCTTTTTCACCATCACAAATGATTTCTAGAGAGTGTAATTGACCACTACATTCATGGCCAGACACATACTTTTCGTCACAGTAAAAACATGGGCAAATTACCTGAAAATGTATTTAACTTGCCACCTTTTACCATTGTATGTAGCCTTCTTTTTTTTCCCAATCTGTCAATGAACTTGCAAAATCCGTTCATTGCGTGTAGCGGTGACTTGTTTAACTTGCTGGGGCAGGTTAAACTAACGATCGTTAGATTTATCGTTGCAATGTTAGTCCTTTAGACAAAAGATCATTTATCATGGCTACATACAATGACAAAAAGTAACAAGTTAGATGACTTTTATTATTTTTAAAATTTATGTACGTATTTACACGTTTTTGCACACATTTTTATACACGTTTTTATACACATTTTTATACATGTTTATACACACGTTTTTATACACGTTTTTATGCATGTTTTTATACGGATTTTAATACACACATTTGTATACACGTTTTTATGCACGTTTTTATACACACGTTTTTATGCGCGGTTTTACACACGTTTTTAAAATATTTCAATACATACATTTTTATACGTTTTCGTCTGTTTTTTTACGTTTTCGCCCGTTTTTTTACGTTTTCGTCCGTTTTTACGTTTGATAACGCTCAAAGTTAACATGTTTTTAGAAGCGTTATTGGTATTTTTATGCATGTTATTTGGTTACTTTTATATGCTTTTGCCACTAAATCGTATCAAAGTATGTTTTTGTAGCATATGTAGCCAAATGTAGGAAAAACGAAGAAAAAGTGAAGAAAATGAAGTATATGCGATTACACGAAGATTCCCAAGCTCAAAGTCCAAATCTGTGAAGTATTTCATAAGGAGAACCTAAGTTTTGTCATTTCAAAGTTCCAAGTTCAGAGTTAATCAAGTGTGGAGAGTGCATGAAGGAATACGCAAGAAAAGTCAAAGTAAAAATCAACTAGAACCTACCATCCGATCGGTTGGAATACAACCGACCGGATAGCTACTATTACCACTCCCATCCGATCGGTAGCAACCCGTAACCGATCGGATGGACATTTCTGCTGAAATAATATAACTTTTTGTGCACGAATCTTGGCCTTTTGTCTCAAAGTTCTAGGCTCTTTTTAGTGTCTTGTTGTCCAAGTTCTAGCATTTATGATCCTATTGATTGCTAGGAGTATTTGACAAGCCTAAAAGGACCTCTAGAGTACACCATTCAAGACACAATTCAAGAGAACAATTACTCTCATCATTACTCTCAATTATTATCATCATCAAGCTCTCAAAGAAGGCAAAATTCGTGCAGAAAGAACCAGGAACATTTGGAGAACCAAAGAAGCAACATTTGGAGGCCAAAATCTCAAGAAATCATCACCAATACTTAGGTTATCAATACCATGTCATTTGTTATCAATTTCAAAGCATTGTAAGATTTAAAACCATGGATTCTTATGTTAAATATTCTGAGTTTATTTGCATGTTTGCTATGAGTAGCTAG
>LBNU01027235.1:206092-224340 GCA_014162995.1 Artemisia annua | reverse complement strand
CCATACTGCATCATCTGTGGTCCACCATTTTGATCACCATGACTGCCACCATTTCTTGGATTGTGCCCACCACCATGACTTGTTCCTTCCCCACTTCTTGCTCTTGCCAACTCTTGTTGAAACACATTTTGTTGTTGCAAGATATCAGCTAATCTTTGATTGATTCCATCAAGAACAGAAGTCAACCCATTAACTGTTTCATTCAAAGATTCCACAGTTGGAACTGCATTTGTTTGATTTCTTGTATTCACCACCATTTCAGTATTGTTAGAACTCATCAACTATGGCTAACAACTACTGAAACTTGCTCTGATCACCCAAATCAATTGCTTCTGATCAGCTTATTCGAAGCTAGAGAATTTAACCACTAATGGGCTAGCCTCGTGACCGTACAATTATTTGGCACTGATCTAATGTAATAGAGCAAGTGAAACCAGTGGTGACTGATTTCGTAACCGGAAAATCTTGTTTTGTCACCGGAATTTGACCGGAGAAGATAACCGGAAAATCAAGAATATCAGTGTAATATTCTTGAATTAGGTGCCAAGAAAGGGCTCCTGATACCAATTGAAACACACAACTTGAAATCAATTAAGAAATGGAAACTGTGTATTCAATTGCAACAATATTGCCAATCTATAGACTTTAGAAACAAGATCAACAATGATTGTTATTGGAATTGTGAAGAAGGATTACAGAGAGTGTTTGTTACAAATCAAGATGAAAATGAAAATGATTACAATTCAAGTATATAAAGGATAGTTGGGTTGTTTGTTCATAACAGAATTTGGCGCCAATTCTGTTATTTGACTTTTTACTTTGACTTTCTAAATGTTGACTTTTCTTTAAATTGAGCTGTATCATGGCCGTTGTATGCCAATAAAGCCTTCAGTTTCAATTCAAAATAACAACTTGTTACACCATTCCTCTAATAGGACTAATTTTAAGGTACCTGTTTTTTTGTGTTTTTTTAAGGTTTGTTATTCTGAAAGTACATTTTTAAGAATTAAAAGTGTGCACTCGTACATTTAATTAGTTGTAAGAAGTTAAATGTAGAGGGTGAGTAGTTATTCTAAAAGTACAAACAATTTATGCGCGTAAGAATTTCTTAAAGCATTTTTCCTTAAATATATTGGTACATATGTTAGTGTAAGTGTTTATGTCTAACTGCAGATTGGTTCATTGGTGTTTCAACAATCAGGACCATCTTTTAAGATATATCACGCTGCCAGCAGCAGACTAGCTAGTTCCGATATTGGGCACCAGTGAGGTATTAATCTTCACTATTATTAAGCTTATTCGAGTTGCTTATTTGTCGGGTTTATTTTATTTGGGAAAATCTCATAAGCCAACTTTTTCTGGTGTATTACCTATTTAGAGTTGAGCTTATATATGGACTTACTCACTTACATTAGCCATAATATAAAGTAAATAAACTCATAAGCTGAAAAAAGTGAGTTTGTGAATTTCAAATAAGCTCAGATGCAAGGTCGAAAAATAAGCTAATCCAAACTAACTTTTGTATGTATCGTCACTCATACTAATAAATCACTTGCTCACAATTAGTTTATACTAAATTTAAAAAAAAAATGATTTTATTTGCTCGACTTTCACACTTATTATTTAATGTAAATATGAGGCTTCGTTATTAACATTACAACATTCATGTTGGTTCTAAACTAGGAATTTGAATATTTATTTCTAAAATCGAAATTTTAATGTTCGAGCATAACCGATTGTGATGCTCTATTGTGGATGGTTTTGTAGCAGAATGCTACAATTGTGCGCTTTCATTGTTGCTGCACTAAAGAGGAGAATCATGTAGATACTATAACTGGTATGCACCACTTCTATTTCTTTTCACTCTTTGCTAAAGTATATTGATTGCGTATCCTTATAGTGAAATAATTAAATTTCCTTATAACTATAGCTACACTGTTTTGCAACTTAATATTGGTTACGTTCTTTTTTTTTTCTCCAATTATAGGCAGTAATACAGGAGTATGGAAACAATATGATCTCAAGCTGCAGACTCAGTTTATTTGGATGCCTTTCTTGGGAGCAATAAAGGGTGTCTTTTCTGCTATTTCAAAACTTATCCCCACGTGGATCGTGGTTTCTTTTATATTATATGTGGAGAAACTTTGCTACGGATCAAAAAAGAAGGAACCAAGAAACATTACATTTGATGATCTAGCGGGTGTCGATGCTACCATATGTGAACTTCGATATGTAAATTTTCTCTATTAATATTCTTGTGTATGATAATATCATGTTGTGACTTTTTCTTAACTCCGCTATCATAATTAAAGAATTCAAGAATGAAACTTTTGATAGATTAATGGGTGTTGATGACATCATACTTGAATTAAAGGATGTAATTAGTTTGTATGACCTTTGTTATATTGTCTTATAATGATTAACTTTGTAGATTATATCTATACTGCACGGAAAGAGTGAATCCAAGAAGTTTAGATCAAAGTTTCCAAATGGGGTTTTGCTTTATGGTCCAGGAAGAACGGGAAAAACTACACTGGTTCATGCTATGGCCCGGGAAGCTAGAGTACCATTTTTCCCCATTTATGCCGATGATATTGTAAGTGGAGATGTTAGACTTAAAAACCTTTTTAATGAGGCACGAAGATGTTCACCATCTATCGTCTACATCAAACATGTAGAGGCCATTGCACAACAAGGAAATGGTAAATCTGACCCAACTTTATTCCAGGTAAGCAACATAATATGAATTTAGAATCAAAACAAGTAATATGTTTGTCTGTGATGATGTGAAATTGTTGTAATTAGAATTTTTTAAAACAATTTGAGTGGATGGAAGATTTCATATTGTTTTCCCCCTAAAACGATACATTAAAACATTCAAGCATAAAATCTATTGTATGGTGATGTGCAATTATTTTTCATTCTAATTTTGGTGATGTTCTAGCTTCACACCGAGATGGAGAAGTGCAATGAGGATGGTAAAATGGTGATGGTTATAGCTGCTACTAGTAGTCCTGAGACACTTGATCCAGCTTTGATGAGTTCTGGCTGGTTCCAAAAGACGTTTTATGTGGCTAAACCAGACGAAGATTCTAGGCGAAAAATGGTCCATTTCCATTTGAAAGATTACATCATGAAGGAAGACACAAAAGCCATTTGCAATCTTGTTGCTTCAAAAACCTCGGGCTTAGTTTGGGCTAAAATTGAAAATGTAGTCGCTGATTCTAGAGTAGCTGCAATTATGAGAGGTTTGTTATAATTTTAACAAAACTAACATTCTTTTACATATTGATTAAATACGTCCTAATAATATTGTCTCTAATATATATTGTTCTAGGAGGGGATCATGTCACAATGGATGATGTTCTTCATGCTATTCGAAGGCTTGATCACTATATCAGCTTGATGAACAAAGTACGGTTACACTGTTGGAAATTTAATGACAAAACAATAGTTAAAGTCAGAAGATTAGTGTTAGAAATTGTAGTTAGAATAGTTTAGTGTGTATTATGTAAAATCTGTAAGCCCAATGAATATGGGCTGGGTCATAATGGGTAGAAACCGTTATATAGTTTAGGGCTACAACGGTTGGAAGTTATTATAACGTTTGGTGAAACGTTGTGTCCTTTGTGAAGACACCGTTTCAACTTGTATATATAGGATCAGATTCTGTAAAACAATTCAACCCATTCAATTATCAATATCAGTTATTTGGGTTCACAATCTCTCTTGTTTCATCTTTATTTATTCTTGTTGATATACACATGATGTTTGTTTGATCATAACGATCCTGGAATATGGAGATTAAAGACCTGTCAACATTGGTATCAGAGCCGAGGGAATCAAACAACGATCGAATCATGTTACAAATTACAGTATCAATCAAGAATAAGAAAGAGGGCAGCCATGGGAAGAAGAGATGTCGAAACAGAAAGAGAAGAAGGAAAGATTAGAAGACGGTTACACCTGCATTGAACCGGCGATTAACCATCAAGGAAGAAGCAACCGTTGTCTCAAGTAAAAGAGACAGAGACATGGCAATAATCTGGAAAAGTAAAAGGCATCGCAGGAACCGATCATTGAGAAAGGGCAGCGGGTCAGAAAAACCCATCAGAGAGCAAGGATTTGGGAAAAGATTTAAGTACGTATTTATTTTTCTTTTCAATATACTCTATTTATTGATTAGAAAATAAAAGGATATTATCCCAAATCAATTTAAGAAAGTAAGAAAAAGATGCAAAAAAAAGGCTGCATTTTTGTTACAAAAAATAAATAAATAAATAAATAAAATAAATAGTTTGTGTTCATAAGAAATCAAGAAGAAAAGAGAGGAAAAGGAACGATTTCTGTGGAAAGACAAAACGAAGAACAAAAGAAAGCAAGTTATGAAGAACAGAAGAAAGCAAGAAACAAAGAACAAAAGAAAGCAAGAAACGAAGAACATCCTCAGTGGCAACATCCTTAGTGGCAATCAAGACCTTCGTGGCAAACAAGACCTCAATGGCAATCAAGACCTTAGTGGCATAGAAAGAAAGAAAGCAAGGAACTATCTGTTTTGTCATTAGGGAGGAATATGTTGGAAATTTAATGACAAAACAATAGTTAAAGTCAGAAGATTAGTGTTAGAAATTGTAGTTAGAATAGTTTAGTGTGTATTATGTAAAATCTGTAAGCCCAATGAATATGGGCTGGGTCATAATGGGTAGAAACCGTTATATAGTTTAGGGCTACAACGGTTGGAAGTTATTATAACGTTTGGTGAAACGTTGTGTCCTTTGTGAAGACACCGTTTCAACTTGTATATATAGGATCAGATTCTGTAAAACAATTCAACCCATTCAATTATCAATATCAGTTATTTGGGTTCACAATCTCTCTTGTTTCATCTTTATTTATTCTTGTTGATATACACATGATGTTTGTTTGATCATAACGATCCTGGAATATGGAGATTAAAGACCTGTCAACATACACAAGAACTCATGCAAGTGAGTCTTAGTTGGATCACAAACTAGCCTTAGAGTTATTTATATGCATGAAATGGAATGTCTTCTATCTTCTCGTTAGTGAAGCCATACGATATAATTAATGTCACAAACAGTAAAAAAAATCACATGTCTAGAATAGTAGTGGTATTTTTGCATCTGTATATGATAATATCTTCTAGGAGTGAACTGTTCCAAAAATGGCGACGTCCGGAGTAGTTTGAATCAAGGCCAACACTACTAGAAGAAATAGAAGGCTCACCATACTTCCATGATATATGCTACTGGTTGGCTTGCAGCAATTAACAATAATAAAGTTGCACTTATCAATGCTAGCAAAGTGTTCCCTCAATGTTGCGCAATACAATGGTATTACTAATCGATGGTATAGATTGATATTGTGTTCTTGAGATAATTATTGTGCAGCGATCCAAAATTGTTAACTGGAATCATATGCTTGTCAACAAACCGGTCACACTAAATATTCTTCACCACTGCTGGCCAAGGATCCGACCTGTGTCAACAATACATAGTCAAAATCACAGTGTATCATGACTATTGTTCTTTTCTTTGGGCTAATTGTATGTCATGATTCCCTTTTGAAACGTAATCAATAAGTATGATTGTTAATGGGGATCCTGTCCCCAACCCGATGACAAAAACTGGCACGTTTGGGTCCCCAACCCGACGACAAAAACTAGCACCAAACGTGCCTCAAACCCCGACAGGGTCTTATCGTGGTCCCCCATTGGCGGTAGGTATTTCACCAAACCTGCCCTGAACCCCGTGTAGGATCTTATCACATAAAGAATTCAAGTTATTTTGTAAAAAATCACGAGTAATTTGAATTATTCAACAGATCGATGACGACAGATTGGTTTGTGATTCATAATCTTTCATAAACAATTGGCTACTATGAATATGAAAACCACATTTCAATTGTCTAAACACCATAAGAAACATAATATATGTTTCGGGCCAGGGGGAGTATGATGTGCCCCAGTCAGCTCCTTGAACCCGAAAAAATTATATTCCAAGACTCCCAAAAGGCCAAAACTCACCACGTCCCCGATAAAGGCATCCAATTAAGTTGAGTCGAAAGATTTGAGTTTTCTTGGCATCCATATCAACGAGTGTGTATGTTATCAAGGCTATTTGGACACTGCAAAAAGAAATGTAAAAACCTTCATGTCTCTTTTACTACTCTATAGGTAGCAAACGATATCTTTAATTACTGCAGAAAATAAGAGCACAATACAATTAATGAATAATGAGTGTTCTATTAACGTGATACTACCCAACTTGAATAGTCAAAGTATGGGTCATGACCTCAATGTTTTAAACCTTGGGTTGTCGGCCCGGGAACTAGTGTTTTTTTTTTTTTTTTTTTTTTTTTTTTTTTTTTTTTTTTTTTTTTTTTTTTTTTTTTTTTTTTTTTTTTTTTTTTTTTTTTTTATATATATATATATATATATAGAAAATCGGTTTTGAGGAAAAAAAAAACCAAAAACGGTGGTTAAATTGGTCAAACATACAGTGAACCCGGTTTTCTAAACCATTGCATAACCTTCTGTTCTACGTATAATTTTTTAAGCTTAATGAATTTTAATGATCTGTTATATATATATCAATGTAGTATATTTTAATAACTCGTCTTTAATATATAGCTAAAAGACCCGCGAAATTCATGGGCATTCTAAAGAAAGGCCACAAAAATATAGATAATGACTTGTGTATTATGCAATTGGAAATAAAGGCATCAGTATACATACGCAGTATGTACTGAATGCAAAGTTCGTACAAATGAAACATATGTTAAACCAAAGAAATACTAAATAACCAAAATAGAACATAAAGTTGCATAAGCACATATTGAAGTTTATGCTTTTGATGAACTTGTTTTTGTTGCAGAAATCAAAAGGCATGTTGATTGCACTTGTTGACGTCTTTTTAGTTGATCTTTAAGAATAATTAGATACATGAAATTTTTGTAAGCCAGTTGACATATGTCTATGGGTTTAGAAACGGTACAAACAAATAAGTTTGATTCCAAATTAGCATAATGTACGACAAAAAAGTTGGTTAAGTTAAGTTGCATATGCTCTTAACGCAAGACACGGCAACATAAAGTTGGCCATGTGTGGAAACATATCGTGGACAATACGTACAAACCTGCTTTCCCATAAGGTTGTCTCTGTCTTTGGTTGATTATCACATTGAAAGATAAAAAGGTTGTCTCTGTCTTTGGTTGATTATCATATTGAAAGATACTAACACATAAAGTCGCTTCCTTACTATCTTTATTGGAAGCCGTTTATCCGAAGGTGCAAACTTCTCGAGTATTTCAACAATGTATGTTTTAGATTAGTTAATTTTCTCCATAGGTGCATCAGTTTGCTCCATATATGTATCAGTTTGCTTGATAGGTGCATCACACTTCTAAGGATTTGTTTCCACAGGTGTTTTTTCATATTGCTCCAAATTAAAGTTGCATCAGACTTCTGAGGATTTGTATCAAAAGGTTGATTTATTGGAAGGCTAATGACTCGATTGAGAGCTTCCATGTCATCATCTTTAAACAGATAAAAACGGGTGTCGTTAAATGTAAGTTGTTACCTTTACATCTTAATGGCTTGCCCTTTAAAGAGACACAATTCGATAATCCATAAGCAAACAATAAAGAAAATTTTAAAATTTAAAGATCAGAAGGCCTAGATGATTAGCCAGCTATGAGGAAAGAGGAACAAACAATAGTTCAGATATATAATGCATAAGTATTTTCTGATAATACATATGGTTAATCAACTAAAATTTTCAAAAAAAAATAGTCCAACTACAACATCTAAATGCTGGAATGCAAGAACAGTTGCAGCAATAAAAATTAGACATTGGGTCATTGTCTACCTAAGAGGGTAATCCAACCACTTATTAAGGTAAAAGTTCATGTAGTTTGGACAAAAAGCCTGAACTTTTATGAGACGAAACACGCATCATGGGTTAAAAATCAAAACATCGAGCCACGTTACCTGAAACAGTAAGAAGTTGAATGCAGGAATCATTTCTGAAAACATAAATGAAACGGCTGCAAACATATGGGCCTAGGGCTGATAATCAATGGAATATATCTAGGAAATGTTTCATAGGATACAATGATACATACACGGAATAGATACTAATTCATTTGACCTGCGCATTTTATATAATATATGGCACTATAATAACTTATTAGCAGTGTACATTCTCAATTGAAAACAAAATAACAAACATACAGTTTTCTATCAATAACATTTTCCAATAATATTTCCATTTTGCAGACCCTAACCTCACAAGAGCTGCCAAAGAATTCAAACTAATCAGAAACATTGTTTTCTGTCAAGTCATGACTTTTTTCACCGATTTATTCAAACGGGCTCAAATTGAGGTTTCCAGAAATGGATAATCAGTGTACCCGAGAACAGGATCAGGTGTATAAAATGTCTCCCTATTGTACTTGTTAAGTGGAGCGTTAAGCTCGAATCTTTTTGGCAGATCTGGATTTGCCAAAAACCAACGGCCATAAGCTACAAGATCTGTCCGGTTTTCAGCCACAGCTTTGTTACCATCTTCCCTATCATATCCTCCAGCAGAAATAAAGGCCCCTTTAAATGTTTTCCTCATTGGCACAAGACTATCAGGGACTTCACTTTTCTCACCTAATACTATCATCCTTGGTTCGACCATATGGCAGTAAAGAATTCCATATGAATTCAAGGCCTCAGTCATGTAAAGACCTAGAGCATTTGGATTTGAGTCACCTGATTGCATGTAGTTTGCAAATGGGGAAAGTCTGATTCCTACTCTGTCTGCTCCTATCTCGTTAACAACCGCATCAACTACTTCTAGAGCGAATCTGCAACGGTTTTCTAGAGAGCCACCATACTTATCCGTCCTGTCGTTTATTTCGTCTTTCAGAAATTGGTCAATTAGATATCCATGAGCACCATGTATCTCAACTCCGTCGAAACCTATATGTTTCAAAATAAGACAAACACGATCTCAGTTTTTCATAATACTTATTTAATGGAAGTTTTCAACCCCTAAAATTTAACCAATGGGCACTTTAGATATTTGAACACTTTCCTAATCAATGTGTCTGGCGTAAATCGCAGATCTCTTAGAAAGGAGGGAGTATGGTGCCAACATAGTTTTCATCTCATATATGTTTCACTTTTCAGAAGTTAATATGGAACTTAGTTTTTTAAAAGTGGTTTAACTTTTGTTCCTTTCAGCTTGTATGTGTTAGCGTCGATGTTTCCTTACCCACTCATGAGATGTACATAAAGATATTACACATAATCGGTAATTGTTCTTACCAGCTTCAATTGCATTTCTTGCAGCAACTCTAAAATCATTAACAATAAGAGGAATCTCCTCTGTCCTTAGCCTCCTTGGAGGTGTAAATTGTGCAACATCAATGCCGTTGCTTCGTATTTGAGGTGTTAGTTCTTTGTCTGAAGAAGATATTGGGGCTTGGCCATTTGGCTGAAAACCTGTTCAACAGATGAAGAATATATGATGCACGTTAACTAAAAACAGAAAAAGTTAAAAGACAGCATAAATCATGGCAAATCACTGTACTAATTTAGACAAAGAATATACCAGCATTTGAAACCCTTCCAACATGCCAAATTTGACAGATAAAGATTCCGCCTTTAGCATGAACAGCATCAACAATAGGTTTCCAGGCCTCAACTTGTTCTTTCGTCCATATACCTGGTGTATCTGGATACCTTAAACAAGAAGGACGGCACACATAGACAATTTTAGCTCAAAATCTTGTATAAAAGAGTTGTGTAATTCAAAGTCAGTGGTATTATAAGATATATACCCTTGGGCAGTATCTGAAATTCCAGTGGCTTCAGAAATAAGAAGGCCGCCTTTTGTTGTTCTTTGTGAATAATATAAAATAGCATGTGGCTGAGGGACGTTACCGAAGGATCTTTGCCTTGTTAACGGCGCCAAAACAACTCTGTATAAGAAGTGGTTATTTTAGCCCAAAAAGAGATTATAAATTATAATGCTAAGAAACATTAACAGACGAAAAACATAAAATACACGATACCCTCCCATACTTATAGTTAGTTTCCAATAAGAGATTATCGTGACATCATCAATTACAAATCAGAGTAATATCATAGTAGCTGCTTAATTAAGGCACGTATGATTGGAAAATTCTGCATTTATCATCAATAATCAGATGTCTTGCTCCAACTTTTTTTGCTTCTGGTTTTAACATTAAGTAATCAAAAAGCCATAACTAAAAGATGCGTTTCTTCTTAAGAATAATATTCAAATTAATAACGATAATCAACATCTCTTTTCCGAGAAATAATGATAATAAATCAACATGTATGGGTTATATTAATTTAGTTAAATTCTTAGATTCAATCCATTGGACTACCCATAATAAGGCTCATGACCACGAGTGGACAACCATGACCACAAGTGGTCTCACTTACTACACCACCACCACGGCACCACCCGTGGTTTCGTTGGTTCAGAATCGTATTGACAGGATCTCTGACATAAAAAATGTTCCTATACTGACGTTAATTAGCCAATGATGAGCTGGAAGGTCACTAATAACCAAACTTGACAGATAAACCACAGAAACGAAGTTCCACATAAGTTTTCGCACCCATAATCATAAACAGTTCTATAATGTTAGTGTACGTCCTCCGTTTGATCATACAGCAACATACCAACGTGTCTGCACGACGATCATACAATAGTGGATGCATTTCGATAAGTTATATTCACCTAAATTTCTTCTCTAGAGTCACGTGGAGGATCAGGATAGCATACATATATACACAACTCAACTCCTAAATTTTCATTGTTACGTACTCCAACGCAGGGGCGGATGCATGTACTTAGTATGGGGGCAGTGCCCTCCATGGCCGGCCCAAAAAGATCTAGATTTAGTGTTAATTTTGAGTTTTTTTTCAAAATGTCCCCTACCCAAAACTCAAATTGCCCCGCCCATATAAAAAAACCCAACATTCAACACTCTTAAACCATATAAATCCTCGATTTATCATTAAGTTTCTTCCGCATTTTTTTCTATTGCCAAAAAAGAAAAAGAAAAAAAAGGATAGTGACATACCTATGAGAGAGATTAAATTTTCCCAACTTGTAGGGGGTGATAAGAGGTACTTGAGCAGCCATTAAGAAATCTCCAATTTCTGATACTATTTATTATTCAAAGGTTTATTTTCTATGTTGAATGAATAAATGAATGAAAGGTGGGTACGTTCATTTTATAGGGGCCATAATCCGGTATGAACGAAGACAAATCATAAATAAATGTAACCCACCAACTCATTGACCACACACATGCATTAGTTCCTCATTTTAAAATAAAGCAGCTTTGATCCTTTAACTTTCACTTTCTTTCGAGTTCAATATCCATTCTTCAAATACGCAAATTTTCCGATACTAAAAGTTACTTTCTTCTTGTGTAACGTTGTCGAAGTATCTTCGAACTCAGAAGAGAGGTCAAACATTGTATTTAAAAAATCGATATAGCGTATACAGAAACAATTTTTTGCGTATAAATAGTCCATAATAGTTTCACACGTATGTAGATATTCTTAAATAATAGACGCTTATACTCCTATAACCAAACCTCTTATCATCTAAACAAAAAAATATATCAAAAAATACAAAAAAACTCCAAAAAAAAATCAAAAAAACAAAAAAATCGAGAAATAAATAAGTGAATCAAAATTTATATAACAGAGCAAGAAATGACGTGAAAGCGAGATGAAATATACATATATGTATAGAAAACAGAATAGCGAAAACACATACAAAAATGTATCTCAGAGCGGACATTACCAGTTGTCACACAAGCTAGAATGAAAAATGTAAAAAAAAACACCTTCTAGTATCTGTAATAATCAGGTAGAGTTGTAATAATCATAACATAGACATAGTTGTACTATATATGGAAAGTTGATACTGAATCGTATAACGCTCAAATATATATGCATGCCTCTTGTCTGGCGACTTTCTATTATGAATTCTGTATTGATAGCGTTTGATTTAGAAATTTTGTGTCTTCCTTCCCTTCTGACATATGCCTAAGGTGGAGTAGGGTCCTCTTTGCCACATCGAATCTTTCCCTGTACAGAAAAATCGGTTTTTCAACATGAATATATTGACTCGAACAAAATGGTGAACGTATCTTACTAGATATATAGATACAGATTGAAGATAAAGCTAAAACATTTGTTCTTCTGGATTTTTTTGCTTATGTAGACCAACTACCCCCCTTATTGATCTCTATGTGAGAAAATAATCTGGATCAGAATTTTCAAATCTGTAAAAACGTCAATACTATCACAAGAGCAAGGTAACTAACTGACACCAGGTTCGCGATACGATGCCTTATAAGACTGCAGATCGCAACATGCTACGAACTCTTGTTCAACCGTATGAATTATCTTTCGGTTTTATTCAAGTATGTTGCGATCTTATTGCACCCAAAATTCTGTTCTATTTCCTCCGGTATAATTCGTATTATCAAAGAATGCTTTATAAAATCTCTAACTTATAGTGTAAAACTCCTAGGCCACTGCAAAATAGCAATATTCCATGCATCTACAAATAGGTGGTGACAGACTCTGCTCTAACAGAAGGAGGCGAATGTATTATATCCTGTGAATGCAGAGGAACTGAGTATCATAAGTGATATGACTTGTGGTAAAACTGAGCATTAGATGCTTTGGAAGAACCTGCACAAGGTGTTAGAAGAGAAACTAATCATAGCCACACCGCCGGATAATGGCTTGTCATCCCATATAAATCCACTTTTCATATTTGCCAAACCTTTGCTTGTGATGACATTCAGAGTCATGTATGTGTGATGTTGTTACTCTCATGTGTGCCTATGTTTTTAACCAAGTTTTGTAGTAAATTCTGAGAGGCAATAGATCAAAAGACTTAGTAGATTTCCATTACATTAAGCCACCATTATTCTCAAGGATTAGAAGGGTACGCTAATTTAGGAGTTAAAAGATTGTTTACAAGTATGCAATGAGCAATACGAAATGGCCAACAAAGCTAAAACTACCATTTGTATCAACACCTTTAATACCTTCCCCACCATCGCAACCTCTATAGGGTTTAATAATGTACANTTCGGAATGATGTTTTACATCAAGACTCACGAGATTTTGTCCGTTTTTACATGTTTCGTCAGTTTTTTTCACATTTTCATACATTTTAATCCGTTTTAGTCCGTTTTTTCAAATAAGTTTGATGATTTACACAAGTACAAAATTTACAATAGTTTATAAGTTTATAAGTTATGAATTGGTAAAAAAACGGCTTAAGTTTTGGTAGTAAACAGCCCTTGTGTTGCATTTTCTGGTTAAAATCTCATTTGTCTTGATGTAAAGCATCATTCCGGACAACTTTCGTGTTTTACACTTTTGATGATTCAGACCATAAAGGGGTCAAAATCGTGATTTGAAATCGATACAGAAACATTTTTATCAAATGTCAAGTTTTCTTTTAGTATACCACAAAAAAACGGGCGAAAACGTAAAAAAATGGCGAAAACGGATAAAACATAAGAAAACAAATGAAAACGTAAAAAAGCAGACGAAAACGTAAAAAACGGATAAAAACACAAGAAAACAGAAGAAAACGTAAAAAAGAGGACGAAAACGTAAAAAAAATGAACGAAAACGTAAAAAAAAAGACTAACGGTGCAAATACAGTTAACCTAGAGGACTAGCGGTGTAAATGTTTTCTATCTCGTTAGGAGATAACGGAGAAATGATTTGCGCCGTTTGTCCTTATTTTAACGGAGGGATGTATATTGGTTCACTTTTACTAACGGAGGGATGTATTTGTTGCAACTTTTTCGAGAGGAATGTATGGTGCGAAATTGGGTAAACCACAGAGATGTATTTTGGAGTTTACTCTAGAAAGGATTCTACAAGAATAGAGATGATGTCATAAATTAAGATGATACATCATTATAATTTTAAAATGAGTTAAATATCTTTTCATACAAATAGTTAGATGAACTTTTTTTTTCTTTTTTTTTTTTTTTTTCTATAAATGAAAGTCGTAGTTCGCATTAGTAGAATTGACTTCAAAGAGAACAAATCCTTTTATTTTTTTTCTTTTGATAATTTACATATACAAATAGAATAAAAGCAATCATTAACAAAATAAAATTGAATACTACAAGTGGAAGCTGAATTGAAATGAGATGCTAGAAATTCAATCATACAATTGAATGAAAAAGCTATGACGATTATGCTTACATTGACTTATAAGACGAGAAGGAGTGGTCATGACAAGAGGGTATCGTGACAAGAGGGTATCGTGACAAGCTAGTCACTCGTGAGGCCATTCCACAAGCAAGACACGCGTGTGTTCATGGGAAAAAAAAGAGTTGAATGGTGACCAAGTCAGCTTTAGGTTCTTGTGCTAGTTTATTGTTATTTAGTTTGTTATTAGTGAGATATATTTTTATAAAGTAGGTATTTTAATGAAAGGTGGAGAAAATGTGGCCAAAACGGGTAAACGGTGAGAAAGAGTGAGGGAAAGTGAAAAGAGAGAGAAATTTGAAGTGGCGCTGATGTGGTGGTGAGCATGTCACTACCACTCCCTTTAACTAGCCTAATATGCACGAAATTGATCTACAAAACTTCGGGTTGAAAGCCAAGTAAATCAGTTTTAAAAATTAACAAAATACTTTCACCAATATTTGGTTTTAGTATGTGAATAGTGTGTTTTATATTTTGTTATGAACTTTAATTTTTTTCTCATATGCACATTTTTTTTTTTAAATTTACATGTACATGTCATATCTTTTTTTGATGTGTATAATAGAATGGTTGCCTTGTCATCATCTTCTCCACAACACCTCAGGTGGAAAAACACCTCCCTCAACGTCATCTTTTCCAAATCTTGCGAACACTTTATGCCGCCATATACCATGGTCGAAACTAACCTACTGCCATTTGCTTTGTAAGAGATGTTTTGTGATAATTGAACTTAGTCACCGAAGATGTTTTGTATTGAGGATGAACAGTGTTGGCTCAAGCAAGTGCAACCGGTGCGGTCACCTAAGGCCTCTAATTCATAAGGGCCAGAAATGTTCAATTTTTTTCCGACATGCCTATATAATAAAGGCCCTTATTTTATACTCTATATTTCGTATATGCATACTACAAAGGAAACCCGCGCACTACCAAATAATCATGTTAAAATAAGTCAATGTGTTAAGTTAAGGCTAACAGTAATGCAACATATTTTATGATTGAGGACATCATTGTTACATCAGCTTTTTATCTTTACAACAACTTACGTAAAACTAGTTTTGATAATCACAAAATACAAACACACGTTACGTAAAACTACGACTAATAAGTTTTTGATCGAGAAGACTCGTTTTTGTCTTCAACATCACTTAAGGTATGTACAAACATCTACCAACTTGTGTATGTGATCAAAGGACTTATTTTTCATCTAGACTTTACATTTTCATGTCACAAAACATTTTTACAAAAGTATTTTTGTATAATTTAAAGAAATGTTTTATTAAGAAAATATTTTCAAATTTCAAATTCGTAACAGCCACATTTCCTGCTCAAAACCGACAAGAATTTTCACCACGTCAGGACAAAAATGGGAGCGTATGTCGGGACGGTCCCTTAAATAGGCCGGCGGTCCCTTAGCAATAAAGGACCGTCTGGTATTTACGGGACCGTCGCCTCTCTCCTGGCGTCTATAAATACAGAACTGTTCTCTTTCAGAAATCTTTACCTCTTATTCACTAAAACTTTCTGTATTACCAAATCCTTTCCAAAACATAGTATTTGATCACATTATCGGGTTCTTAGTTGTTTACAAGTGATCACACTCATCATTCCTCTAAAGTGCAAGAGAAGAACATTCGTTGTAATCAAGAGACGAAGTGTTAAAGAAGAGTCTTACTCATTGTTGCGGATCCATCATCATTTTCATTCATTGTTTCTTGTATTTGTTAGGACTTGAGTGCAAGTCTTATATTGTGTATTGTGTTATATCGTGCCATCGTGTTGGTACGAGGTGTGAAGCCACGTGGGCTTTATTAGATTGGTTCTAGCTAGGATTAGGACTCGACATTCCGCTTAGTGTCGTTAAACTTGGTGTAAGCTTGTGTAAGGTTTGTTCCGCCATAAGGGAGCGTGTTGATATAGTGTTTGTGAAACTCTCAAGTGTGAGACTCGAGGAGTGGAGTAGGGGCGAAGGAGTGAGCTTCGTGGCCGAACCACTATAAATCCGCGTGTCACGGTTTGATCTTTCCTTGCTTTATATTTACTTATTTACTTGTTATTGATTATATTTGTTGTTGAGTTGAATTCACATAAATATCGAATCGAATCATTTTCTTAAACACAACTTGAAAAGTAAATTTTCTAAAACATAATTAAATAACGGTGAAACTATTCAACCCCCCCCCCCTTCTAGTTTCTACAAACTTCATGACCAACAGGCCGTAATGCAATAAACGAAGGCACCACAAAAAACATACCGTTCAAAAATCAATTAAATAAACACTCACACGCATAAACATAGTCACACAAATCAGTCGTTATTTGACCGACCTCTCATTTTTTGCTGCGTAAGACGCGTCTTGAGGTGTCCTCGTGATGAGAGGGATGCGCCTAGATAAGGGTCGACTGAAGGTGGCGGCGACCTTTGCACTACGGGTAGTCTAAGCGACTACAAAGACTTGAGATTATTTTTCCTATCTAAAACTCAATAATTTATTATTATTACTGTGTTATTATTTTTGGACGGCGAAGAAATATATTTATATATAAACAAAACTAAGAATGTTTACCCAGCAAGAGGCTAGGAGCATTTATACAGTGGCGGCGAAGAGGGTGTGCAAGTGGTGCGGTCGCACAGGGCCTCACAATCTAAGGGGCCTCACTTTGTGTACTTGTACTATTATCCGTCTGCCTCTTATTTGTAAATCTCATTAGTTAAATACAACCTATCTTGCCACAATAAACAAAACGTCATTAAGGGGATTCTCATTAAAAGAAATTGTTATAAATGAACACTTTTTATGCACACCTTTAAGTTTTTTTTTTTTTTTTTTTTTTTTAGTTTTGATGGGGCCTCTTTTTAATTTTCGCCCGGGGCCTCCTAATTCATTTGCTGGCCCTGCAATTACACAATAAATGAGCATCACATAATGATGACATCAAATAATCCTGATATTTAAGTGTCAATTTCCCCCTATTATGCTCATTTATATTACTGATTTTGTGGATATATACTTTGATTCCCTTATATTTTGTATCCAGGTTACAAGTGAGCATAGGAGCTAAAGTGACGAGGAAAATGGAAAGAATGTACCAAGACAAACAAATTCGAGTATGCTGAAGGAAGCTACGGCGTAACATTATCTCTCAATTACGCCGTAGCATGGAGTTTAACTATGAAGACGAAATTCAACGCGGACCAAGAGTTACGGCGTAACCAAATATGTGGTTTACGCCGTAAACTATTTGTTGGATCGTTATACTCTGACCAAACTATTTTATATAGCTTGTTAAAGGTTTAGCAGTCTTGGATAAATCCTAAACTACTAATAATGAAACACTGAATTACTCTGTTTAAGTATGCGGAATTACTTAACAAAGCTTAGAAGAATAATAAACTTCAACGATTATATTAATCACCTTGAATCTGCTTATCGAATACAGACTCACAAACAACTCTAATAACTCTAATATCGAACTTTAGCTTTTCTCTAAAATCGTATCTAACTAATATCGACTTAGGGATCCTTTTATAGGCACAAGGAAAACCCTAGTCGGTTTACAATACTTGAACGACAAGTAAACTATCTCTAACTATAGAATATTCTAGAATTTACATAATATTCCTAATCTAATCTTTGCATTGCAGTACTTTGACTTTATTCAACGAGCAGTACTTTGATCTTGAGCAGTACTTTGACTTATATACTTAAGCAGCACTTTGATGTCCAGCAGTACTTCAACATTTATACCCCAACAATCCTCCCCTAACTTGAATTCTACTTGTTTGACTTCAAGTTTCTGTTTGTAATTTTTATCTTCAAGGAAAGAATTTGGGAATATTCATTTTCCCATAGCTATTTACTTAGCGTTGTTGTCTATAGACTATTAGGTGATATTGTATGGACATGATTCATAAATTAGTTTTCCAATGAGGCTG